>JBBPDI010088983.1:0-12413 GCA_037974545.1 Cucumis variabilis
ATTTCAAATTACAACCAATATAAATAAATCTCATTACCCTTTACGAGCTAGGAAGGGGACTTAATGGACCTACAGATTAAAAGCTACAATGATATGAGATTAAATGGCTAAATTCATTAACCACATTAATCAATATTCGTTAACTGTGTACACTCAACTAAAGACTCACAGTTGAACTCTTCTCACCGTAGATATATTTCTGTGTCCATGGATATAGACCAATAACAGTAAGTTAGTCCTTCATGAGTGTCCGTAACACCAGTTGGGTCAAATTACCATTTTACCCCTAGGTTACCTCTAGTCCTTAAATACCAGTGCTCCTCGGTTTTGTTTCCATAATGATAAGTATATTGAGTTGACGATTTTGCCACTCTAACTCGTACAAATCAAAGGACAATTCCTCACAAATTGGAGTTCATAATATACTCGGGATTAAGACTAAGTTACCTAGGTCATCCTAATGAAATAAAAATCTAACTAGTTAACGAAGTTACATCTAGTGGTTATTATTTTGTGGTCCAGTCTTATGCAAATTCATTACATAGGATACCCTCACTTGCATGTCACCTACACGAACGCGTTGGATCATTGCGTTTGTATCAAATACGAAGTGAATTGTATCCATAATGTTACCAGGATAAGGTATCCAACACTATCCCTGTACTATAGACCCTTTAAGCTTATCTCGAACATTGGTCCTTGTATGTCTCTACATACTATTCAAGACTCATAAAATAGCTTAGGATGTTAATTTATTGGATTTGGGTTATTAAGACAAAACTAATAATATAATCAATAACAATTATTACAATAACAACACTTTATTAACAATCGTCAATGGATTATATTTACAATCTACGAGTTTTAGGCATAAATCCCAACAATAATCTGAATCTCATGGTCTAGAGGCCTAAAGTTTTATTTATGAATGAAAAACATTACTACTTTCACTTACCCATTTCTTTACCTTTCCATAATATTCTTTCTTTGAAATTGTGATCAAATGCAAAGTATAAATAGTTAGTAGAGAATCTGGATATTGGTATTATCAATCTTGCTTAGTTAGGTGTTGTACTCAATACGTCATTCTATTTAAAAGAAAGAATGAAGTATTGGACATTGTCACTCAAAGAGTAATGACTTGAACCTTACTAAATAGGCGGTGAAGAGAGTGTAAAGATACAACCTTGTCACTAACTTTCTCCTTAACATACATATCATAAAGGTTACTCACCTTAATAGAGGATCAGTTATAGATAATGCAATCCAATATATTAGATATGAACCATATGGTAATTTTGATTATTTGCATCGTAAAAGGCGAGCAAGTATAGCGAATGCATCGAGAAGAGGCTCATCCTAAATACGAGAAGTAGCAAATGATTTATGTCGCCTCAATCAACTATTTAACCTTGTAAAATGTCAAATTGCATAGATATTCAAAAGTTTAAGAATTTGTTAAATAGGTTCGTATTGTTAACGTTAAGTTAGCTAAAATAGTTGGTTAGTAAGTGTTGTCAAAGTAAGGCAATTCTTGCTAGTTTTGACCCTCTTTTTAGACTTGAAATGGGGTTCCAAGAAGGGGTGTGACATCTTGACCTGAGATTCAAGATATTCAATACAATATAAATAAAAACTACAAATGAAAAGCAAGTGAAATAAGATAAGCCGCAAAACACAATGTCTTGCGTTCTTTGATTCCATTTTTTCCTATTACAAAATTGAGGGAGATGAGATTTTAATTCTTTACAACTCTCACTCTAAGCTCTCACCTAAAGAAATGAAAGAGACGTGCTTGTATTTGTAGGTGTTGGAATGATGAGACATCTCATGGTCTGATGCACCATTAATTCTTTAACTTTTGAATATCTTCCATGTGGCACTAAAGATATCTTTTCATCACTATGTCGACAATCTTATTAACCATTCTTGTCTTCTAGAAATTCATATTGTTTGACATCTTTTCTTTGGTCGCTGGTTAGATGAGAGAATAGGTTGCCTCAAATGGATCATTTATTTCACTTTCTTATGTGAAAAGATAATAAAAATCGTGATAAACAGACGTTTTACCTTTTTTAGTTTGCATAACACATTTATTTTATTTCAACTTATTTCGTTACTTGTTATTTCTTTTTTATATCCCAATTATCCTTTGTTAAAATTAGTGGGTTTGGCCAAAGGAAGGATTCACTGTGAAACCAAGGTTTTGGAATAAAAGAATTGTGAAGAAGGTTGTAAGTATATAGATATTAGGCGTTTTGAAGGAAGGCTGCGTGCTAGCTATGTGATATAAGGAAGGAGTAGTTATGCGCTTCGGCTAGGCAACAGGAAGAAGAAAGATGAATTTTTGAGCTAGATGAGAAAAGGCATAACAAGGAAAAGAAGGTGAAAGATTTAAGAGGACTCATTAATTTGGAGTAGTCAGCGAGTTACCTATTGAGATAAAGTTAAGCGTGGTTAGAGAAAATATTGACCTACACATGTAAGTTACAAAGAATGAGCTAGCAAACTAAGGTGAGTTTAAAGATGACTAATCTAGTTCAGGATCAATATAATTAAGCTTTGTAAGCTCAAAGGAAAAGCTTCAAAGAAGGGCTAAGTTTAAGCTCTGTCACAAAAAGAACAGGCTATAGAGGAGACTTTGAAGCTAGGCTATAAGAAAGGATTAGAAAGGAAATAGTGTTAGGCTTTGTGAGTGACCTTTCTAAAGAGAAAGAACAAGGATTATGATAGCTTTCATTTCAAAGTCATGTCATGTTATTATATTATGTTATATATAGTATTATACATTTATAAACTTGTTTGTGTTGTTGAGGGAAAGATTGACTCTTTATCCTGCATTTAGACACTAACAACAGGTATAACGCTTATGTAAAATGTATTTCTAAATATTTATGAATTTACAACATAAGTGACGTTTTGATACACTCTTTATTCATTTTGGTCCCATTATTCTATTTAAAAGGCCATAATAACTTGTATTTCTACGAGTTATCAGTCCCTCAGCCACGAAGCAATTAAGCATATTTATACCAAGCGAATGAAGGAAGGGCCTCTGTTAGATAACATGTTCTGGACATGATGATGTACTTCAATATCGATGAAGTAAATAGTGGTCCCATCGATGAGGCATATCAGGTGAGCTTTATTCTACAATCTCTTCTAAAGAGTTTTATACCATTTTAGATGAATGTGTCTTTAAATAAGATAGAGCTCACACTAACCATCCTTCTGAATGAGCTCCAACGATTCCAGAACTTTACAATAGGTAAGGGAAAGGAAGTGGAAGCAAATTTTGCTACCACAAAGAAAGAGTTTATTGGAGAATTATGCTCCAAAACTAATGTTGGGCCTTCACAAATGAAGAAGGAAAAAGGGAAGACTCCCAAGAATAGTAAAGGAAATAAAGTAGCGAAAGGTAAATGTTACTACCGTAACTAAAACGGACATTAGTTGAGAAATTGTCCGAAGTACCTTGTTGAGAAGAAAGCTGAGAAGGAAGCACAAGGTAAATATGATTTACTAGTTGTTGAAACATGCTTAGTAGAATATGATACTTCAACCTGAATACTAGATTCAGGAACCATTAATCATATTTACTTTTCATTTAAAGAAACTTAGTTCTTGAAAAGTTTGTAGAAGGCAAGATCATCCTCAAAGTTTGGAACAAGAGAGGTTTTCTCGACTGAAGCAGTGGGAGATTTGAAATTATTTTGATAGATATATTTTGTATACTTCTCAAAAATTGAAGAACTTAATATCTATTTCTTATATTTCAAAACAAATGTACAGAATATATTTTGAAATTCAAGAAGTGTTCATTTTTTTTTCTAGAAAATGTATTTAGTTTTGTTCTGTTATACTTATTAACAACTTATAAAAGTTAAGACCATTTTGGAGAAAGAATTGTCTTTAATATTGAAATGGTTGGCATAAAAGAAAAAAAAGGGTTATTTTTAATACCTAGACATGATACTTAAGATTTGGTCACATAAATCTAAATGCGATTGGGAGGTTGGTTAAGAATAGACTTTTAAATTAGTTAAAAGATAACTTTTTCCCTTCATATGAATCTTATCTTAAAAGGAATAATGACCAAGAGAGTTTTTACTAGAAAAGATCTCAGAGACAAAATACCTTGAGCTCGTACATTCAGACCTCTGTGGACCAATGAGAGTATCAAAGTTCAAGGAGGGTATGAATATTTCATCAATTTTGTTGATGAGTATTCAAGGTTTTGTCATGTTTGCCTATTGCATCACAAGTTTGATTCTCTTGAAAAGTTCAAAGAATATAAGAATGAAGTTGAGAACCAATTAGGTAAAACTATAAAGACACTTCAATAAGATCAAGGTGGAGAGTATGTAGAGTTAAGATTCCAAGACTATTTGATAGAGCACAGAATTCAGTCATAACTCTCTGCATCTAGTACACATAAGTAGAACAGTGTATCAAAAAGAAGAAACTGAGCCTTGTTGGACATGATTTGCTTTATGATGAACTTTGCTCTTTGATCCTCAAGAAAAATAAGGAATTCGTATCGATAAATGTTAGATTCTAAGAGAAAAACCTCATCAGAAATCATTAAACTACGTAGTATATTATTATTAAATAGGATTTCTAAAGATGTTACTGATAAACCTAATTCATCTCCACTAAAGAGTTGATAAAACTAGGAAATCTGGTTAGTCACATTCTTCTCAAGAGTTGAAAGTGCCTCAAAGTAGTGGGAGTTGTTCATCAGTTTAACCATAACCTAGTTTCATAAAAAAAACCAAATCGTCACACTTGATGATGGTTTAGATGATCCATTGACTTATTAAAGGGCAATGAATGATGTAGATTATCAAACTAACGTCATGAAATGACTAGCTATGTAATTTCAAATAAAAGATTTGAAAATGTGCAATGTGTTCTAAAGATCCAAATTGTTCTGAACCATAAGAACGAAACAATAGCCATCTAGTGTAGATTTGAACTTTATGTAGAGACATAAACATGGATTAAGTTTGAATATATAACCCAAATCGTCTATAGTGTATGAATAAGGTTGGACACCTTATTTTGGGAACACTATGGATGCGACCTGCTTTGTAGTATAAACAATGTGATCCCTAATCGTTCATGTAGAGACATGAAAGTGAGGGCATCTAATGTGAAGAGCTTACATAAGACTGAAACCATGAAATAGTTACTTTTAAGTTATATCACCATTGATTGTATAAAATTGATTATTTCGATTATTGATGACATAGGTAACTTAATCTTAATCCTAAGATAACTATGAAATTTTGTTAAAACAAAATTATCCTTAGATCTACAATGGTGAGGGTAGCTCAACAGTACTAGCCCAATGAGCCTTAAGACCAAGTGGATGGCTACAAACATAGAGTGCAAGATGAAACCCACTTCTACCCACTTTAGGATTAGTAGATACATTGTTCCCTTAAGATTTGGATCTAATTCTTCAACAAGGGGCCCCATCCTCTCATTGTCCCAAGAGGAATTCGATTTTTAGGTTGAACATAAAAAACAATTGTTCAATAGTTGATCAGTGGGACTTAAGAAGCAAGATGTAGTCTCAGGGGTAATATGGTATTTTGTGTGAATGATTAACTTATTGACCATGATTATATCAAATGGACACAAATATATCTATAGTGAAGGGGTTACAACTACGGGACTTTAGTGGAATGACCTGTTAGTTATGTTTATTAGCTCGATCTAAAAGGATGTACCAATTAATCTCGAATCATTAAATCCCATGATCTATAGGTCCATTAGGTTTCCATGTTAGCTCACATGGAATTAACTTAGAAGAATATGATGGAATAATTCAAATTATTCGAATTAGGTAAAGAGAGAGAAATCGACAAGTATATGTGATATAGTCGTCAGTTACCAGTTTGATATAGAGTTTTATGTTTAAATTTGATTTAAATATTAAAATTGTGAATGAGAATTCATATTCGAAAGCTCAAAATTCATGAGAATGGTCAAAGTTGTAAAAAGTCAAATGTTGACTTTTGACTTTGAAATTCAAACTTTGACGGACTTCATATTCAAATGTGATTTTAATTTCAAAAAAATGAATGTGGATTCATACTCAAATGGTTGAAATTAGTCAAGATGTATGAAATGGTAAAAAATTAAAATGTTTTTTATCTTTAAAAAGTCAAAGTTTGACTTTGGCTTGAATAGTCAAATGACCATATTGCCCTTGGACTAAAGTTAGTGAAAAAAATTCAATATTTCGTTGGATAATCTCACTAATACTTAGTAGGAAAAGTGGCTACATAACATGTAAACACAATCCATTAAGATTGAGTGGAGAATAAGGTGTTGATCATAGATGAAGTTTTTTCATGCATTTTGCATGTAGTTGTTTTATAAAATTGTTTTGAAAATTCATTTTAAAAAATTATGGATAAGTTTTAAAATTATTCCATTTTTCACAAATTTTTTTCACCTCTCTCTCTTAACCAAAAGTTGGTTCCTATAACCAGATACTAAGTTTGAAGAATAGTGGGTCAAAACTAGTGATGGTTTCTGGTTCGAGTTTGTGAGAAGATTACGAGGAACAAAAAGCTTCAAAGGTTTGTTTCCTTTAACCCTAATTTCATTTAATTAGATGCATTTAGAGTAAAATTTAATCTTTATTTTACTTTGCATGTCTCATTCTCGTCATGTTTATTTAACTTAAGTTTAGTAGAATGTTTGGAGCTAGGGTTGTTCAAAATTTTGAGGACGAAATTTCTTAAGGGGGAGAGAAGTTGTAAACCCCAAACCTAAAAAACTTGAGTTTTTTACAAAGAACTTGGAAGTAATTTTAAGTGAAGTTAAGAGATGGAAAAGTAAGCTTAAGAAGTGTCATTTAAAGTGTGTCATAGTAGGTGGAAAGAAGGAAAACTAAGAAGGAATGGTTAAAAGTTAAGGAGGCTAAGTTGAAAAAGTAAGAAATTTGGTTAAGTCCACACTCTAGGCATTTGGACATAGGTAAGCAGCCAAGCTTGATTTTGTGTATGTGGTCAAGAAGGATTGGATAACCTCTAAGGGGCGTTTGACGCACAGGTTTGAAATCAAATGCTTGGAAATTACAGATGTCTATGTTTGGGGTACAGAAATTGGTAATCTGGATTTCTAATGCTTGTGTTTGGGGTGCTAGCTTTGAATTCATAGGCTTATCTAATCTTTCTTTTTTGTTTTGTCAATTGTACAATCTAAATTTATCATGTATAAAATATTTAATTGATTTTCTTTAATATAATTCAATTTCTTGACTTATTGATTTTCATGACAATAATGTAAAAATAAAAAAAATTAACATTCAATAACAATAATTTTGATTACAGTTGCATTAACATGAATGGTCTAATTAAGAATATTACATATTGTTCACAAAATACAACAAGTTATGTAATTGGATGGAGTTTAATATTAAAAAAATGTATAATAGCTAGATTTTAAAATAAGCATAGCAAAATGGTCATACAAAAGCGAAAGTCAAGTAGAGTTACATTTAGTGATGGTTATAATTGCCTTCCTATGATGCACATGCAATGTGATATTTAAACCGTTTTTTTATCAACAGAGTTTAAATAAAAATAATTTTTTTTGAAAAAAAATACTTTTTTCTTAAGTCAATCCAAATAAGTCCTAAGTCTTCTAGTTAGAGTAAACAAAGAAAAAAAAATGAAAAATGTATATTTAAATCCTATTTTGTACACTAAGTATAACATACTCTTAAAATTTTAAATTATGTATAATCGTGTGTTTTAAAATTTAATTATGTGTTTTGTACACTAATTATGTTTCAAGTATATTCAAATTCTTAAGCTTTTGCCATTTATTTTCTTCAAGTTTTACTAGGGTAGGAGATTTACATTTTCTCAATACAAAAAATGATAAAACAAATATGAAAAGGAAACTTCTAATATGTTCATTTATTTTTATTCTTTGAACAAAAATGTACCATTTTCTATTTTTTGTTTGAGTAATAAAAAAATTCTTTTTATTTTACATATACAAAAGATAAAGAAATTCTATATTTATTGGCTTAAGACAATAAGAAAATTACACTAACTATTTTGACTAAAAAAATCTTATTTAATACAGAAAATTATACACAAATTTTTAATCTTTTTTAATCAAACCAACTCAAAGTATTTCAATCTTTAATTTATTAGATTTGTCATCCAAAAATTATAGTAATAATTTTAAAATGGAAGTGAGAGTACTAGTTTAAATTTGAGAACTAAAATTATATAAAAAAAAAATACAATTTACCCCACTGTTAAGCCCACCTGATTGCAAGCCAAGGGATCAAATAGCCCCTAAGGGTGCTAGGCGAAATGGTTTTGGCTAGGCGAGAAGGCTTGTCTTAAGAGGTTATTGGGCGATGAGAAGTGTCATTAGGTGTTTAAGCTAGGTGGCCAAGAGGATAAGGACCTTGTCTTTAATGGTTAGTGAGGCATGGACAAGTAGGCGTGGAGGCATAGGTACACGAGATAGGTCTTTCAACCATGTCAAGAAAGGTTAGCAAGACGTTCCAAAGACTCAAGGCATTTTGGTTAGGAGTTTTGAGTGAAGTTGGGTGAGTAGGTAAGTCGATTAAGTGAATTCCACGTGTCAACTGCATGCTAGGTTAAATTTCGGCAAGCAAGAGGTGTCAAGAACTTTTCATGCAAGGCTCACTATAAAAGAGTCACTTTATAATAAAATTTCTCTCATTCTACTTGTGCGTTTTGGCTGAAATTACTATCAAAAGTTCACAAATTGAGTCTATTCTCCAAGCTGGGGTTGTTGATTGAATTTAAAGAGAGGAAGGGGAGAAATCTCATTTACAAAATGAATCTGAGTAGTCTTCAATCCAAGAAGGCTACAAAACGCTTATTGTGGAGTTTTTGCCTAAAATTTTGAGGTCAAGAAGAGATTGTGCAAATCTACACACCGAGGGTTTAAGCTACCATCTGTCAGTGAAAAAATGATTTCTAAATATTTTTCACAAGTTATTGTTTAAGTATGCTTTGGAATAATTGTTGAACTATATTGATTATTGTATCTCGATTTACAAGCATGTTTATGAAAAGTATTTGAGTACTTTTCTGGAAAATATTTCCAAGCATAAGTTTAGAAATGTTTTAACAAAGTATGTATTTATTAATAAGTTTACTAGTAAGATTTTGCAAACAATGATTTATGAGTAAGCTTTGAGGTTCTGAAAAACAAATGTTTATTATTTAGAAATATACTTTCAAAAGCATAATGTCACACCCGCAGGATGTAGTACAGATAAGATGCGAATTAGCTTAAATTTTGCAACTGGTTTATCGCTAAGCTTACTCTCAACTCCTTATAAACTATCAACAAAACTCAAAACGCAATGATAGTCAACTTTAAATGCCAAAAATGATAAATAACATAATCAAAACGTACACTTCCTTAATAACAAACGTTTAGTAAGATTATACAATTATAACACTTTGACCAAACATAAATTTTACTCTTAAAAGTTTGGTGGCTTTCTCCACTCACCACAAGCTCTTTAACCTTCTTCTCTACTTGGCCTAAACGCCTACTCCTAAAAGGTGAGATTTTTAAAACGTAAGTCTAAAAGACTTAGTGAGTTTTATGAAATCTTTTTCGCAATGCTCTTTGATAAATCATAACACTTCATTTTACAAAACATATCAAAACGTATGTAATCATTTTTACAATAAAGTTAGATCAACTCGCAAATCACATCAATATTCATTTCCTATGAACACCCATTAGTCAATTATTCTTTTTGCCAAGGATCCCGAATTGTTCTCTATGCTTGGTCTCATTACCTTGCATTTAGACTACTGTATTAATAGTATCCGAGAACATACAAATTCATCCTTGTTGCTTAGGTCCCTAAGTTTTATACGCTTCTTTCAACGCATAAGCCAGATTCTTATCACCATGTAGCCTCATACACCCCATGGTGGCCTTGACTCTTTATGTGCACATAAAAGTTACATCATCTCAAAAGAAACAACTAATGGTTTGAAAACCATATTATAGTATTGCAATCATAATCATGCTTGAAAATATATAAATTTTTCATATAAATCTCTTTTGAAACACTTCCCATTTGAATTCTTCTTTTAAATCAGTAAAGAGAAATTATAATAAAGTTTTTAACATAAATTCATTTGAGAGAAAACAATCACAAAACTTTGAAAGAAAAGCACTCACCATACTTCACCAAAGATCCTTCTCTTCCTTCTCTTTTCGTGGAGCCTTCTTGCGGAACAAACCATAGCACTTAACACTTGGTTTTTCTTCTACCTGCAAAGCAAAACAACAACATTTTAGTTTTATTTTTTAAAAAAAAAACCATTTTTGCTTACTTAATGACCAAGTCCTCTATTTATAGAGTCCTTACACTAACTTAGTTATCCTTAAACTCTTCTCAGTTCACCATCTTCTGCTTAAAACTCTACATGTGTAAATTTAATATTTAACTCAACCATGCTTAACTCCTTAATCTTACACGTTAATCCTTGTCAAATCAAATTCGACATTTTCTTCACCAGACCTTTCTTCTCACCTAACTCCATACTGCAAATAACTTCAACCACTTAAAATTTCTTGCGAATAACATTATCATGTGGTTATATTTTTACTACAAAAAACCTTCCTCGCGAACTAACCAACTTTTACTCGCATAGAACTTTTATCGTTAACTTAAACTTCAAGGTTTTCTCGTAGACTTCTTCTCTGCGAAACACTTGGTTTTTCTCGCGAAGACTACCCAAACGCCTAGTCTAACACTTAATCAAAACTTTCACTTCTTAACTTACCCATCTTGAGAGCATTTAGACTTATAGGTCCTACCGTAAGTCCTTCTTTTCTCAAAACTTCCTTATGAATTAACTTCTTAATCGCAAAACTTATACTTAACCATAAAAGATTTTATCGCTTAATTTTTTTTCCAGATTTATTCAAACACTGCCTTTTTAATACTTAGCCGAATTTTACTTCTTAACACAAAATCTTATTTCAAAATGCCTACGTTATTCTAAAACGCAAAAATTTCAAAATTCTTAACCAGATTTTAAATTCTTATACTTAACTTTGAAACGGGTCTTACACATGAATTTAATGAGAAAGGTTTTAAGCAAGAAAACTATGTTTGTTCTATATACCGAGTTCTCAACGATCAAAGTGCATAAAGTTTCAACGGTATAGGGCTATGTTGACCACTTAGTCGCTATCACTGAGTCAGGCATGATAGTATGAACTATGCTATCTTGACCGAGTTCGGACATGATATAGTCATGATCGAGTTATCAGGCATGGTATATCGATCTAGTTACTATCATGGTTGAGTTTTCAGGGTATAGAACTAACAGAGATAAGTAAAGAAGGATTTATTTATAGAGCAAAAGAGCTATTGACGGATTAAAAAAAAAAAGGTATTTTAAAAGTAGAAAGTGTTTAGCTTTAAGAAGTTTAAAGATTTTATACTTTATGTTATGTTTTATGAATGATCTATGAAAAAGGCTCAAGTTTATTTATTTCAAAAGTATGTTTTATAAAATTGTCATTCACAGGGCTATTTAGCTCACCCTTTTCAATGTTTCGTACTTTTCAAAAAGAGATCGTGATTTGAAAGCCTGACCATGGTCTCCTATTTGTTGTGCAAGTTTTCGATAGTTTTGCTACTTTTAGTTAGTACCTAGGTCAAGCCAGGTCATGTACATATGTGTTAGTCTAAGATTAAAGTGTTTAGTTTTGTTTGGGTTAAGTATTGTCTATACTTAATGGAATTTAGCCTTTAATTGTGTTAAGAAATGATGTAATAAAGCTTGTTTAACTTATGTGTTATTGTGGGTGTCCACCGTTTGAGTTTTAATTTTTCAGTTTTCAAAAAGGGCAGTCATCGTTAATTTATGTTGTTTAAGAGCGATATCGGTTGACTTCCTGTCGTCTCTTGAGTCGAGAGTAGATGATCCAGTTAGAGAGTGTGACATTTTTTGATAAAATTTCTCAGTGTCGTAGACATCCCTTTCGTCCTTTTTTGACATTTGTGCCAACCATTTTGTCTTCTAACAATGTGAATTACCTGGCTTCACTTTTATGATCGCCTAGTGGTCGCGCGTCTCCTCGCCTAATGTTTCTCACTTGGCTACTTTTCTTTTTAGCCTAAAGTCTTGCATTAAGATAAAAATTGTGATAAATAGATATAAAACTCTTTTGCTATTTTTAACACGTAATTGTCTTACTTCATCTATTTAACTACGTGTTTTCTTCCTTTTTCTTGCGTTTGAGACTTCATCATTCTACCTAAAAGGCCATAATAACTTTTATTTCTACAAGTTATCAACATTCATTATTCAATAATAAGAAAATTATAAGAACATTCCATTCCCATTTTTATTCAT
>JBBPDI010088989.1:0-12412 GCA_037974545.1 Cucumis variabilis
TATCGAAATACATTATACCAAGAATATGAACAAAACAGAGAAGGAAATAAAAAAATGTACCAAATACACAAACACAAAGCAGTGAAAATGGGGCACACATAGAACATATGTCTTTAGTCAATACCATAACACAATGTACCAAATCACAAACACTATCGAAATACATTATACCAAGAATATGAACAAAACAGAGAAGGAAATAAAAAAATGTACCAAATACACAAACACAATCCACAATTGTTAGAAAAGTTAAATAAAAGTGAAAAGACAAAACAAAAGAAGAATAAACAAAGGAAATTAATGAAAAATGTACTTTAGAGAGGCAATAATGAAACAAAGAATCTACTCGAAATAAACAGTGGTGCCATAGAAAATTGAAGAGAATAAAGTTTGAAATAATATCATAAAAGACTTGGCAATAGTCTTCAGCCCCTCCCCCCAACCCTTCATTCCAGCCCCCTCCCAACACAAACAATAAGTAGTGACAATGGGGTATACAACAGTTACCTAAAGCCTGCTAAAGCAATTATATCAATGTTGACTATAAGAAGTTTATCCATCAACTTGTTGTATATCTTTGAAACAATCATCTAATGTAACCATTTGTTTCACTCAGAGATCTAACTAAATTCCTACAACCAAAAAAAAACTAGAAACAGTAAAAAATAGAATTCCCCCCCCCCCCCTCTCCTAACACAATAAAAAAGCAGTAAAAATGGTACTCATAGAATATATATCTTCGGTCAAATAACAACAATGTACCAAATACACAACCACAATCGAAATATTTTATACCAAGAATATGAACAAAACAAAGAAGAAAAGAAAAAAAAAATGTACCAAATACACAACCAGAAAAAAACTAGAAATAGTAAAACACAAAATTCCCCCCCCCCCCTCCTTCCAACCCTCCAAACCCTCTATTAGTAAATCATATTTGTGATCCTATAAAACAGAAACACTATACTTAATTTCAACCATAAGTTGTAAATCAGAAATATTCAGTTTAAACCATAAGTAGATTCAAATTGAAAAACTAAAAATACCATACCAAGGTAGAATCCCAAGAAATGAAGCATTGCGAGATTAAAAATCTCGTATGTCATTGAAACGTGGGTCGAATTGCGCTAGGCAATTGTTACGAGTTGTACGCCCAAACAAGAGGGTTCCTTCAACACTGACTTACACTTCAAAAATAATGTAGTCTTCCTAAGAGAAAATATAAATGCACACACATTCATATCCTTTTAATTCTCAGTTAGAAACATGTTTACAAATGTGAGACGAGAATTATGAAATTACCTTCATGCTCCTTTAGTTTGTTGCAAAAGGTCTTCAACATTCACAAAATAAGGTCTTCATTTCTCACATGTCTATGTTCCGCAAAAGTATATCCACAAAATAGGAACCACCAAAATACTTCAAAAAAGTTTAAGAAAAATTTGATGCTAAGCACGATATACGTGCTTAGATACGAACCCTGCCCATTCAGATCGAACTTCATCGATATCACTTTGAGCGTACGTATTTGGTAAACTTTTCATCTATACATAATAAAGTGGTTGTAAATTAGTTTTATTCAAAATAAATGACATGATGATAGTTTTAAAACTTGTATACTTACGATGTCTATAACAGCAGTGCTCCTTGACAAAATTATGTCACGCCTGAAATGCATGACGTAACACCCGTATTCTACGACCCCAGCTTGCTTGGGACACTATGTATGCACATAAACAATAAAAACATGTATGTTAAAGCTAATAATTAATTTATAACTATCCTTGTGGAGAAATTCAAATACCTTTACAACCCTCCAATTTGGTTTATTTTTATTTGACATATTGAAAGACCTACAAAATATTTGAAGATTGTGACGTACACAAAGGGTGTTGCATACAAAAAAAAAAATGAACTATATAAGTAAGTGCGACATACATTTCAAGTACATTGGACATGTCTTTCTCAATTCGATTCTTCAACGGGTTTACCCAGAATGCAAGACCCTTTGTGTGATTCACAACGACCAAACTCTAGTGATTATTAAGTATACATTTGAAATAGTAAGACTAGATATTAGAATACTGCATTCGGAAAATGAACTACACTGAAGAGATCATGCACAGACCCAGAATTGTAAGGGAATATTATTAGTTGGTCATATTCTGCACCAAGCAATCTTGCATTCAACCACTGTGCACACGATTCTTTATACCTCGAGAAACTGGCAGATTCAACATCTAAAAACTTGTATAAACTCAAAGTTTTCCCTGCATCCATAATTGGGTGTAGGTACAAGTGCAATGACAGTGAAGCAAAATCAAATAAAAATTTATATGTTTCTGTAATGAACTCTGAGCGTGGTAAGAACATATCTTACATCATGTATACATCGAGGCATGATGTACATGTTGGCTGCATTGAGGAGAACTGTCTCAGTGACTCAATCATTATGCAGCATTTTCTTCTCACACCGAATACCTCAACAGGTGTGGTAATTTGAATCGATGACCCCATGTGCTCCACTAGTCTTACCAAACATCGAAGTGCCATGGGACAATGTTGATCTATTACACTAGATACTATGGTAGGATCCTTACTCAAACCCGTAGTATAGTTCTACCTCAAATATTACAATTAGGGTTAGCACAAATTGATTACAATAGAATAGCAATGCAAGAAGACACATTACCTTGTCATTCCCAGTAAGGACAAGATGTCGTGGTCATAGAAAGTGTAAACCCACCTCCTGTGAAATTTTCTTCAATCCTTTCTTGGTCGAGATGGGAATCACACATTCGCCATCCAATACAACATTTAAAGACACCTTCATGTTGTCTTCGTCAACTTCTGATTCAAATATTGTCCCGTGGGTAACGATATTATCTTGTGTTTCGAATGCCAACATATATGGGGTTCCAACCTATGTAGAAGTATTTGTTAAACAAGCACACAACAATTTGGATTCATTAATTGTGATGAAAACTAACCTTAATTTGATTTGAAGTCAAATCCGGTACAATGTCTTCTTCCTTGCATACGTTCACCTATAGAAAAAAAAAGGACAGTCAGGTCAGTATACAAACCGAGCATGTTACTGTAGGGATTGATGGTTGAAAAATATAAACCTCTATTTCTTCCTTCACTTTTGCCTCGTCAGCTGTGTCTATCTCCGGTTCTGAATCATTGAGTACATCTTCAATCTCATTATCTGAAGCCTCCTTCGTGGATGTTGTTCCTGTT
Source organism: Cucumis variabilis (assembly GCA_037974545.1). Lineage (NCBI taxonomy): Eukaryota > Viridiplantae > Streptophyta > Magnoliopsida > Cucurbitales > Cucurbitaceae > Cucumis > Cucumis variabilis. Next base: position 3,244 of record JBBPDI010088989.1, read on the forward strand.
GAACTTATACTCTGTGTTTCTTCTTCCCCTCCTACTGAACCCTTACCTTTTTTCACTTGTAATAGCTCCGCTTCTAACTCCTTTATTCGTTTTGTCATTTCATCTCGTTCTTCAAAAATTGTCTTATCATCGTCATTATGCTTCGATCTAGATTCTGTCGGGATATGGAAATACCTTTTCTTCGTGACATACTTTCCCACTCGAACTATTCCTGGCCGATCTTTACAACCCAATGCTTGGGTTAGTATATCGTCAGCACCTGATAAATTACACTCCTTTTGCGTGTCAATTAGTAGTTCGTCCTAACAAAGTAAGAAAAATGGAAATTATTAGATAAACAATGGTTTAGGCAAACAAAAAATTGAAGTTGTTTACTTACTATTAGATTGACTACGTCCTTGGTCTCTTCGTCACAAATTTCTCCCTTACGATCCAAACGTGCATGCTTCCACACTAGTGATTGATCAATTTTTTTGGACGAAGAAGACGTGCGCTATGTAAAGAAAATCAATTAAAAGAACACATGTGTAATAGGTGGATAATCAATTATGACAAAGATCGTGACTTACCAACTCCTCAATCAAATTTGCATAACCCTTTCTCGATGTCCTATGGTTGTATTTATTTTGCTTCCTTTTCTGTTTCCCTTCTTCACTCTTTTTCTTTACAAGAAAATCATATCAACACAGCTTTGATGAATACTTTCTTATATTGATGTTGAAATAAAGATAAAGAAAAAAAAAGGAACAAATTCAATTTTTCCACACTTTAATCTATAAAGTTATGTCCAAGAAAAATTTATATTCATACTTACTTCGAAACCATCCCTCAATCGTGAAGCCACAAATTCAGTCCAATGGTCTTGATCGATGAATGAGTACTCATTCGGAGGATACTTTAACTTTCCTGCATTGTCCTTAAACGACGTAACGTAAGTCACTGTCAATCTGGACTTAAACCCATGGAAGCAGACTCCCGCATTCTGAAGGACATTTTTCTTCAACCTCGGATCAATAACGAAGTCGACCTACAATGCCAAAAATCACATCCTAAATATTCAGCTTGATAAACGAGAAATTTTATTATTCTTCAAATGACTTAGAAGGATTGTTACCTCAATTAGTTCAATTATCTTGTCCTTCGTCTCTTTAGACATCTCATGCCCACTTGTGTATGTTATTGGAACGTGAAACCTTACCGTATTTCCTATAAAACTTTTCAGTTTCGTTGTGTTCTGACCAATTGAAGATTTGTGAGCCAAGACTGCTACAAAAACGTCCACAAACGTTCATCATATTTTTGCAATACTTAGGAACAACCAATCAATCCAATGAAAAAGATGTAGAGAAATTAATGAGAATTCAATGATGAAGAAGGTAAACAATCAGGAACGTCATTTCCAAAAAATTAAAGTGGCATGCGAATGCCAAAGAACTATTTTCCATTTTGTAATTATGTGTTCTAATTAAGTTCAGTGTAAAAGACTACATTCTTTGCTCAAGTTATTATTTTTTTTCATTTGATTAATTTTGTTTTTATTAGTTTTTTTTAATAATAAAATGGTGAAGTGTGGTTACTACACTTTCATTGTGTTTGAATTATGTAACTTTTGTTAGAATCTAATTATTAGTCATAGTTAAAGGCAATACAATATGTAAAGGTAGAAATATGATAGTAGTTTCTCCAGTTTTGTCCTAAAAAATCCATTGAAAATAATAAAAATTTTAAATTTAATTTATTTTATAATTTTAAAAGTTTTAGAAGTTAAATAGTTTAATCAAGTAATTATTAAAAAATCATAACAAACTTATGATTTCACAATAAATTATAATAAATTTAAGAATTTGAAAAGTTTGAAAGTTTCAATAATTTAGCAAGACTACTCAACTCTTGAAATTAAATAGACATCACTTCTACGTATTTTTTTTCTATGAAAATCTTGTATGTGTATTTGTTTTTTTCCAAACTCAACTCTTTTTCCAAAATTGATTGTTTGATGTATAATGTGCTAGAGCATAATAAATAATCATATTTTTCTATAAAACGTTATATAAGTTTATTTTTTTCTTCTTGACAAAGTTTGTTTATTTGGTATGATATGAGATATTAGATAAGTACCCTAAGTTTTTCTTTTTATCTTTTCCTTTCTAGAATAAATTCTAAAATAAGTGCTTTAATAAATAATGTATGGTTATATTTGAAAAAATAACTTTTAATTTGATTTTAAACATCAACAAGTAGATTAAAAAAAATCTATAAGTGTATATACTAATCTATTCCCTCCAATTGATGTTTTCACATTTTCTTTAACGAATACAATCTTCTTTCTAATAAGAAATGATATAAAATTTGAAAAAATATATATTTTTAAAACGAAAGTAGCATATTATGCTAAAAACAAAATTATGTTATAATTTAAGAATTTAACATTGATTGCAAGTTTATTTTTTAATATGCATTACATCTTATAGAATACATTAAACATTAAAATAAAATCACTTTTAATCCTCTCCATTTTCCACTTTCATTTTGGAATATCTTTTTATACAGACATTTTTTCTTCAATAAATTCATTATCCAATAATTTTAATGATAACAATTGTAATGTATCTTTTATACATTTTATTTTTAAATGATGTATCTTTTGTACTTTTGAAAATTAATTTTTTTGAATTTTGTTAGATGTTAAAAGAGTCGCGTGTTATACACGTGTTGAAAGACTAGTTAACTCTAAATTATCTTAATTTTTAGACGTTACACTATCATTGATAAAATATAAAATTTTGTTGTACTTTATAAATTTTTTTATTCATTTTTCTATATTTGAAAAATGCTCCTTTGACGAATAATTCTAAAACTATATACTCTAGAAAACTTTCTTTTCAATTTTAAATAATATCTATAATTATTTTTAAAAAGTCAAATAAAATATATTTTTAGAAATTTTTAAACCTAGTTGCAAAAATTCAATGATTAAAAAGATACATTTTAAAAATTTGTTGACTAAATAAATTTATTCTTATAAATTTGAGAATTGAAACAGTGTATTTTAAAAGTTTAAAATACCAAACACATATTCATACAAAAAAAATGATATTGTAAAGATATTTTTTGGAAAAAGAAAAAATTTAGTCGTACAGTTAGGTTTGCTAAAATCTTGATAAAAATTATTGACAATCGAATTAAAAACAGTTTAGGTTTTGTAATTTCTCACTTACATGTATATATATTCATCAAACAATATGTAAAGAAAAAAAATAAGTATTGGTCAAATAGAAGTTTATGTCAAATTGTTATGAAACTAAAATTTGAGTTTTTAAATACTCTCAATCTTATATGTGAAGGGTCCAATTTTTTATTTTAGTTTAATAATACATTGAAATTATTTATAAAATATAATAAAATTTGTCAAATTTTTTATTTTATGTAAAGTTTTTTTTTTTGTTATATTTGGTAAATAGTTTCATTTTGTTTATTAATTAGAATAATAATTTATTTTCAAAATTTTTCATTTAAAAATAAATGATAAAAATATAAAGAGGGATTTTTAAAAATAGAAAATTTGAGTAAAGTTTTACCGCACATAGCAAAATTTGAACCCAGACCCAAATTAGTTAGGTTGAATACCAAAACAGCCCCTGTGTAAACTTAATTTTTCACAAAACGAACAACGTGATCTTTTTCCTAGTCGGCACTCAACGCGATTTTTTTATTTCAAACTGTCACAAGTCCTAACGTTCTTCTTCTTCCTCTTTTTTCTACTCCTTAAACGATACTTCCTTCTCCAAGGATTGAATTTCATCAAGTTAACTCAACTTTGAAGTTGAGATCTTTGTAATTTTTGCCTCTTTTGACAATATGCATTTGAATCTTGTGTGTGAAAACCACTGACTCGATATAGGTTGTGCCGATTCACATACCTTTTGTTGGGCATTGGAGGTATATTTTTTAAAAATGTTGAATTGGTAATTCTACAGACAACTCATGTTGTGACTAGATGAAGAAACTAACGTCTTTCCAAATTTTCAATTCTTTTTTTTCCCTACTCGATCAGTTTCTTTTTTCTATAGGCAACTCAAGATTTAATTTTTTTCTACTGTGGTTCTTCATTTTTAGCATTCTACATAAAGTAAGTAATAATGTTTCTTTCCTCATTCTTCTTCTTCTTTTGTTTGTATACATACTAATTAAATTTATTTTTTCAATAGATGTCAAGCACTAAAACAATAGAAACATCAAAGAGAAAAGAGGTATGAAATTTGATTTTATTTCCATTAAATAAAATAGTTATGCTACCATTTTGCCTATAATTTAGCATTTGTAACATGTTTTAGATTTTACATATGGATTGAAATACTGAAATACTGTCTAAATTATAGTCTTCTATCACTGATAAATAGTGATAGAGTGGTTATTCTACCATTTTGTCTATGTTTTAGATTTTTCACATACATTGAAATGTAGAGTAGTTATGCTATCTTTCTTCCTATATTTTAGATTGTGCATGTGGATTGAAATACTAGTTAGTATTTCGAATTGTAGATTTTGCCTATAATTAGTATTTCGACATGTTGTAGAGTTTGCATGGCATGTTTTAGATTAATATATGATGGTCTTCTATCATTGATAGTCAGTGATAGATGGCTATCACTGATAGACAATGATAAAAAATTTATATAAAAATACTTCATTTGCAGTAATACTTGGATTCATCTCTCCTTCAATTTCTCCAAGAACTTTGGTATCAAACTATAAGACTCAGCAGCATCACCATTTAATGATTTTAATATGTGTTCTTTTGCTCTCCAAGCTTTTTGATAACTAATATTAACACCAAGCTTAGTACGAGCCTTATGAATAATATCTCTTGGAAGAGATTGTTCAGTAAATCTAAACTTAAAATCCTCTTTCAAGCAATTCCCAATTATAGATGAAGAAGCTTGCATATGAGTACTTTGCATTGAATTCATAAAACAGTCATGGTCAGAAATATACTTCCTAAGCATCCATAAATCACTTTTCTTATATCGAGATGCACGAACATACCATTGACAACCATCTTGCAAACATTTCAACTCAAGTGAATTTGAATTTGTACGCGTAGTCCAAAATTGAAAATTTTTAGTTACTGCTAGTACATAAAAGCATTTTGACAAAATTTCTTTACTTACAAATACATCCTTTTCCTTCAAATCATCATTAAAATCATAATCTTGTCTAATCCCATCATTTGAAGAAGAACTAGAAGAACATAAACATAGCCAATTATCATTAGCTTCACTACTGCCACCAATGACACTGGAAGATGCTTCTATATACTAGTTTAAGCAGCAAAAGAATGATCCCTCACATGAGCAACCAAAGGATGCCTAATACTCGAATCTTTAATCAAAGACAGAAACCAATAGACATCCTTATCTTGTTTTAAATGAAACACATTTTGAATATTTGTGTAGCCAAAGTCCAATAACATTGATAAATCAATAGAAGAATCCAATTGAATTTCATTCAAAGTCAAACTAACTAAACCACCCAAATTCATCATATCATCAACTAGTACTCCAGCAACACTATAATTCTCGTAAGAATTGTACTGTGTCCATTGTCCACCATAAAAAACTATTATGGGAATATGAACCATGATATCAAATTACTGCAAAAAACAAACAAAATAAAAGAAAAAACATTATATAAGAAGCTAAAAATATCATGAATACAACTATATCGGTGATAGAAAGTGATAGAGTTCTATCACTATCCATCAGTGATAGAAAGTCTGTCCATCAGTGTACACAAATTTTAAATTACTTCACAAAAAACACAGAGAACAACAAAATCAATTAATTAAAACCTAGAAGATTTTAAAAAAATACCAACAAAGAAAGAAGAACGAGAAGAAAAAAAGGAAAAGAAAAAAGGAATGTTAGAAAAAGAAATTATGTGGATATGTTGGTAATGGATGCTAATCTACAATTATTTTCAAGAGTTACAATAACAAACATTTTTCATTGAATTTTATAAGATTTAATTTCTTGTTTTGTAGTAATTAAGTAGAGTATTCTTTTTATTTGATTTGAATTACTTACTATTAATCTTGCAAGTAAGTATCAGATTATCGTTTTGAAGAATTTGATATTCATGTCTTTCTATTAATTTCACACTGTGATGAAATTTAATTGAAATTTGATTTTAAATGAAAACAAAATTATAATAAAAAGTGATTCAAGAATATAGAAGAATAAGATGAAGGAAAGGAAAAAAAAAAAAAGAATCCCAGGATAGGAAGTGTTGCCGATGATGGACGTGAAAACACCGGCCGTGTGAAACTCTGAATTTGAGGTAGATGAAGAAGACGATACGAAGAAGAGGATGAACACGATTTGAAAAAAACAAACAAAGATCCGAGTAAATACAATGGATTAATAAATCGGAGGAATAAGTCATCAATCAAAAAAGATGGAGGGCAAATATTTGAGTAAAACGTCAGGGATAATTTTGGAATAAAAGAAAATTAATATCAGTCATTCAATTTTTTTGTCATAGGATGTATATAGTTTCAGTTTTATTCTATTTGTGTAAAATTTCCAAATATAAAATTGAATTTTAGGCATAATATGATAAGTGTGTAAATCATTGGATGTAATGGTTAGCATGCCGAAAATATTAATAAACATACGAAAAATCAAAGAAATATTAAACAGAAGATGGAATTACTGATCCTACAACTTTTAACGTTGACTTGACGATGCCAATATATTTTTCGTTTCTAAAATTGGATGTGTAATGGCCAATGGGGTGCAGTAATGATCGTAAGAATCATTTGATTTCTTGAAAAATAACTCTATCATCACAACTAATTTCATTCATAGAATTCCTATGTTTTATTTGTAAATATTTATTTTTGCAGCTTCCCTATATTTGAAAACTGTAAACAACCAACATAACAAATATAAACAAGAAAAGAAAAGGGAAAGAATTTGATTACAAATATATATAAACCAAATAATTAACAAAAAATTTCACAAATATAACACAACACCAAAATATTTACCGTTCGTATAACAAAATAAAAAAATTTATAAAGTCGACTATTTTATTTAAAATATTATAGGTCGTCCTTCTTTTCTATCTTCTTTGTTCTCTAATTTCATCTTTTTTTTCTCTTCTTTTTTGCCATTTTTTTTTCAAACTATCATTACCAAATAGAAAAGTTCTTGAAAAAATCATTGGGTATTGGTAAAGAATTGTCATTTAACTAAATGATTATATACCAAAAAGCCAAATCTAAATGATCATGTACAATTTTTTTTTTTAAAAAAAAATCATTTAGATTTGATCTGTATGAGAGAATAGCCAATCCAAAACGATTGTGTATCAAATGAATCTTGAAAAAAATTGTTTAGGTTTTGGTACACAAATTTAAACGATATTGGTACAAGATCGAAATATATATTACACATGAGACAGAGAGATTTTTTTTGTATTTTTAATTGTGGCTTGGGTAATTTTTTGTTTTTAAAATTGTCTATACACAGTAAATATTTTATCATTTTGTTATATTTTATTATGAAAAAACTTTAATAATTAATTATTTGGAAGGTTTTGTTATATTTTTGAAAAATTCCAATACTAAATTTGATAAGATGGACTTAAAGTATGATAATATAATTTGAAGAAAGATTCCAATAATTTCTGCCCTTAAAACGTCTAATATGTACGGTTCGGTGATCGAGAAATTTCCACCATTACGGCCCACCCGGCGACCACGTGTTGTGTGTGTCTATTTTCATGAACGAGCAAGACTATTATCCCCAGATCCAATTAATAGAAATATTACCTCCCCGGATGCCTCCTTCCTCTTTCCCTTCCTTCTCATTTCTTTTTTAAAACGTTTCCCATTTTAATATAAGTTCTTTCTCTTTAATGAATCAATATTATTATTGTTATTTATTATTTATTATTTATGATGGAAAGAAAGGTCATGGAGAAAAATCGCAGAACCATAATGAAATCTCTCTACTACAAATTGAGTGCCCTTCTCCCATCCCATCACTCAAATGTTTCTTCTTTTTTCTCTCTTTCCTTTTCCTTTTCTTTGTCTTTGTCTTTTTCTTTTTTAATTTTCTCATTTATTATTGCATTATCTATTGGTGGTTCTTATCACTCAAACTTTTGTAGGATTAGTTGCCACAGACAGTTTCAGATCAGATAGAGACAACAATAAATTACATCAAATCATTAGAGACTAAACTCAAACAGGATGAGGAGAAGAAAGAGAGATATTTAAGAAGATCCAAAATGGCATCGTCCTCGACTGCCTCATCCTCATCGTCATACTCGACACTGCTGATAAACCATAATAGGAATGTACCTGAATTGAAAATCAAAGAGATGGACCCTGCTGTGGAGGTTTTAACGACTGGGTTGGAGGATCGCTCAATGTTTTATGACACTATTCGTATCCTTAATGAGGAACGAGCTGAGATCATCAATGTCAGTTATTCTCTTCTTGATAACACAATTCTATATTCACTCCATGAAGAGGTATATGTATATTCAACAACATTTTTAATACTATTAATACTATGTTCTATAATACCTACAATTTCCTTCAAATAGTTTACGCCTCCAATATATATTATTATAATCCAAACTAAGGATTAGTTTTGATTGAATTAAAAAATATTTTTTTTAAAAAAAAATTCACTTTTATTTAAACTCTATTGATGAAAATTGTTTAAAAGACACTTAAAAAAAAATATTTTTAATGGTTTCTAAACATTCTAATTTTTTTTCAAAATGACTTATTTTTTTCTCAAAATGACAACCTTTACAAATTAATTTTCTAAAAACCAAATGGTTATTCAAATAGGCCTTATATCTTCTTTAATAAAGATTTTGGTTTGAGCTTCCTACTTTTAAATTTATGGTTATCTTCTACCAAAATTAATTAAACACGCTAATGAAATTCTAATAATAAAACGTAGTTATTCAAAAACTACTTTCTTTTTTAGTTTTTAAAATATTGGGTTTGTTTTAAAAAAAAAATATTAGTGAAAAAGTACACAATAAAACAAATAAAATTTTAATTTAACTTGTTTTCATAAGTTTAATCTTCAAAAGTTAAAACCTAGAAAGTAAATAGTTATCAAATTGTATTTTAATTTTT
>JBBPDI010088997.1:0-12412 GCA_037974545.1 Cucumis variabilis
ACACTATCTTTTCACAATTTGCTAAATATCACATGGTATCAAACACCTACCTCTATCCTTCCTCTCCCATTTTTTTTCTCTCCATCATTGGCTTTCGTTAAATCTTCTTTAACAAAAGAAATTCAATCTTAATATATATATTAACATCATGCATATCCATCATACTCAATTTAGCAAATTATGTTTCTTGAAAATTCCAATTAATCGTCGCTATTTTGAGAGCACACAAGCTATATGGATTTGTTGATGGTACAAGTTTAACTCCAACAAAATCTATTTCAATTTCTCTTAACCTTTACAGAATCCAGTTCATCGACCATAGAGAATTAATCGACAACAATGTCGAATTTTTTATATGATGATTGAATCGGTAAAGATCAAGCTCTTATGACCTTGATCAATGCTACTATGTCCACATAAACCATATCTTACGTTGTTGGTTGTACTTCATCAAAGAAAATCTGGTCTACACATGAAAACCGCTACTTCCTCAAATTTGCAATCGAATATTGTTAATCTCAAAACAGATCTCCAATCGATTACGAATAAGGCAGACAATGAATCTGTTGGTTTATTGTGAAGAAGATCAAAGAAATCAAAGACAAACTTGCAAATGTGTGTTTAGTAGTAAATGATAATGAAGATATGACTACACTCTGAATATACTTTCAAATTAATACAATATTTTTCGCACCTCTATTCACACTCATTCACAATCATTCACAATCACTACCATTATCAAGGTCATCATCCTACTCCACAGTTGGCAGCAATTGATGCTTTTAAAACTAGCAATATCTCAACTCTCATCATTAACAACAATGGCTCACAAACGTGGGTTGCAATGTGCTTATTATCTCTTATTTGAATAATTTATCAATCTTAAATGAGTATAATGGAGAAGATTCTTGGGTTTTATGTCTAAAACTCATATATAGTAAATGTAAATCATTGATTGTTATTAATAAAGGGTTATTATTATAATTTCAATAAATATTATTGATTATTTTATTAGATCCAATAAACCAACATCCTAAGTTGTCTTATGAGTCATAAATTATATGTAGAGACATGGGAGTTCAATGTTCAAGATACAACTTAAAGAACCTATGGATATTATCCAATTTATCTTATAAAGATAAGGTCAAATATCTTATTCTATTAACACTATGGATATGATTCAATTTGTATTTGATACAAACACAAAGATCTAACGCATTTGTATAAGTGTCATATGAGTATGAGGATCCTATGTAATGAATCTTCATAAGACTAAACCACGAAATGGTAACCACTAGATGCAACTCCATTGATTAATTAGATTTTTATTTTAATAGGATGATCTAAACAATTTAGTCTTAATCCTAAATGTATTATGAACTTCTGTTCGTGAGAGATTGCCCTTAAATTTAAGAGTGAGCATGAATAACACCCAAAAAGCTTATTCGAACAATTGAAATCGGCCAAATTGACGGGTGAAAGTTATTTTTTTTATTAACTAATCAGGGGTTAGTTTTCTTAAAAATCTTTGAAAAACTAATCGTTATCGACCGAGTGATGGACAAAAATTGACCCACTCTGACTGATTTTTAAAACTATTTATTATTATTATTATTATATATACACACACATATTATTATAATTAAAGTGGTTTTTTTAAAAAAATATAACAATTGACAAAATATCTACACTGTATAGAACAATTTTGAAAATGGAACAAGGTCACAAACCCAAAATGAAAAATACAAAAAATGTCTTAGTCATCACACAATTAATCGACCATACATGCACATGTAATTCTTCTTCTAAACGATCATGATACTCAATCGTGTAGGAAATGATACGTGATCGTGTAGGTAGTATCAACATGGGCTACACACGCTCGTGAAATTCTTCTTCTATACGATCATGATATGTGATTGTGATATTGTGTAGGAAATGGTACACGATCACATAGTTCATAATACATGATTGTTAGTTCATGATAAACAATGTGATATGGATCATGATATCAGAATTGAATCAAATGAAGAAGTTGAAGAGTTATTCTGGCAACCCAAAAGTCACAATACTAAGAAATTATATATTCATGTGCTTTCATTTGTTATGGTAGTTGAAATGACATAAAATTAAATGTTGTGACCTTTTATTTCATTTGTTAATTAGTATATATAGGGTTGTAATTTTCACATTTAAAAAGAAGAATTTGGGATGATTGAAATCTAGAAATTCGAAAATGTAGAGTTTTTGTGTGTTCTTGTGATAGAATGCACAAATATTTGGAGCATTCAAGTGAGAATTGATTTGTCTTACTTGTGAAGTGTTTTGAAGATCAAGGGTTGATAGGAGTTTCTAACTTTGTCCAGTCCTTGGTTTCTTAGATCATCTAAGCAATTTGTATCTTAGAGGTTGAAATCAAATTGATTTTGCGACTATTGAGGTTGTGTTCTTTGAGTCTTGTTGTTTAACATGGTTCTTAGATCTAACGCCCAAGGGTGCCTTATCCTTTGGTATCAAAGAATAGGTTGCATCTTTGTGGCCTACTCTAGGATTGAATATATCTTTCTTTCTTGCAAAATTTTAAATATAGTTGTTAGCTTCATCCTATCATTTCTTGTCTTTTAATCAATCGCTTTTCATATCTTTATCATATTGTTATTACATTTTATATATTGAAAAAAAAACAAAGTTACGAGGAAAAGTTGAAAAAAAGTTGAGAAGAAAAGTCAAAAACAAAAAAAAAAATTGTTTGATTAATTATATTGAAGTAGGATATGTTGACTGTATGTTTGTCTCTAAATTGAGGATGAATGTTAGATATGATATATATATATTGAAGTAGACTTGAGATTGAATGTATGTTGTGTTTGACTGGAACTATATATATATATATATATACACACACACACACACACACACACACACACACACACACACACACACACACACACACACACACATATGGATGTTGAAATCCTATAAAGTAGGATATGTTGATTGTATGTTTGTCTCTAAACTAAGGATGGATGTCAGAGATGATATATATATATTGAAGTAGACTTGAGATTGAATGTATGCTGTGTTTGACTGAAACTATATATATATATACCTATGGATGTTGAAATGACTGATATTTGTAGATGTTGCGTATGTGAAGTGTGGTAGTAAACTTGTTAGTGGTTGTCTAAATTGGGTGTAAGTTATACCAAAGTATGACTGTGTGCTTGTGAACTAAGGGGATGTTATGTTTATTTAGCTTGTTTGACTGATGTATTGATAGGTTACTGACTGACTTGGGGTTAAAGTGGAAATAAGTTGACGGTTAGGGTGATATGTGAAGAGTTTATGTGTTGAGGAAATTTGATTGTATTATGAGTGATTGGTAAGATGTTTAGAATAGACTGATGGGAGGATTGTTAGTTCTTCTATTGGGTATTATGCCTTGCAGGTGTCCTACAAGATAACCACTTATTGTGCATCATTTGGGAGCGTTAGACTGATATGTGTTTCTGCAGAACACTAGACTGATTTATGCGTCCTTCAGGGCGTTAGACTGATTATGTGTATCCTACGGGATCACAAGACTGTGACTATGCAGAGTACCTCAATAGGAAATTAACAGTTTATTTTTCTCTAACGAGTCCTGTAGTGGGTCTCTTACTAGGTATGTTTATACTCACTCTTTTATGTTTAATTTTTTCAGGCAAAGGTAACAAGGAAGGTGAACTGACAATGGGCGAGAAGGAGTCGTGATTGCCATAGGGGGTGTCCTCAAACTGCTTCCGCTGATTGTTCATGTTTTCTTGTTTTCCTTAGTACATGAGACTGTTTAGAAGTTTTTTTTTTACTGAATTGGGTTTATGAACTTTTGTTTTGTAAACTGTACTTTTAAAATTTTGGTTATTTGAAACAGGGCCTGAACTTTTTTTCCTAGGAAGTAGATGCGACTTCTCCTTCTTTTCTGGTGCACGAACAAGCAATTGCATATGTCACGGTTTCATCCGCGATGACTGATCTAAGAGTATAGAATATTGGGTCCCTAGTGGATGAGAATTCCTTTTTTTTTTTGTCTACCCTTGCATTGGCACCGCGTAGTGGGCTTGCGAACTCGTTAAAGCTTTTAAGAGAAGCACCCTACGGACAAGAATGTGAGGCAAGACCAAGTCTTTTTTTTTTTTAATGCCACTGAAATTCTTCCTTATTTTTCTTAGTAGGTTAGGCTTTCCTTCTACGTGTTAAGGAGCGCAACCAATGAACAAGGAGACTTCTAGGTCCTTCGGAGCCTCCTACGTCTTCCTTTACCTTTTGGAAGGCCTACGCCCCATAGAAACTGTCTACCTGAGACTGTCCCTTGGCCCGTAGGTCCTGACACAAGGTTAGAATTCTAGCTCTGAAAGAGTGGTATCTCACTGATGGCTCGGGCCCCGAAAGAGGCCTTCTTCGTCTTCCACCTAAGCTGTGCAGGAAAGGCCCACAACCAATCCCAGGGAAGAGTGAAGCTTCATAGGGTCTCTCTGTCTAGGTGCAGGTAGTCCGCATCTTCACAGACATATCTATTTCACCGCTAACCTAACTAATACTAATTGGTCTGGACGTCCTTGTTTTTGTTCTTTATGCCTGAGGATCAAAGATTTTGAGAAGGAGTTTGATTCCTTTCACTTTTAATTGGATCTGGTTCAATTATAAGGCTCTTTTCATATTTTAGAGAAAGAATATTGCAAAATCAAGGCGACAGAGAAAAGGTGAATATGGATTCGTACGATTAGATTTGACTGAGAATGGAATTGATTTAGCTATCTTTTTTTTCCGTCTTTCATGGTGGAAGCTAAATCAGAATAGTTGATAGTTGAAGGCAAGCAAGCTAGGGTTGGTTCGTATTGACAAAGACCTGGACTTCTAAACTTTCAATGGGTACTGGAGTACTTTCTTTGTCAATCGATGCTTATTCTTATCTTTTATTTTCTTTTTCCTTGTAAATGATCGAATTTCACTTTGTGTCCTTGAACAACTTTTAGATCAACCTCTTATCTCCAACTTTTAAGAATGGTAGTTTGTCAAATTCATTTCTTAAAACCTTTCTATTTGCAAACTAGTTTTCATGTTCTGTTTAATTCAAAAATTGTGTTTTTTTTCAATGTTTGAACCTTTCATTTTTTTCTTCTTTTTGTGGTTAGCTTCATAATTATCTTGTTTGCTTAGATTGAATAGCTCACTATTTCACGAATTGCATAGTTTTACCCAATATCATAATTTAGCTACTTTTCCAAATAGCCTACCTTTTATGTGTAAACACGAATGTTTTGAGTGAATAATTAGTGAGTTTAGTGTGTGAGATCTTTTTTAGTTAGAAAAAATGTTTTATGAAGAAAAAATTGTTGTGTTGCCTACAACTATGATGCTCAATTTTGGAAGACTTTATGTGGTGAGTTGGTTGACATACAACAATCCATTTACATGCCTAAGAAAGAAGTTCCAAAAGTCATTAGTGCAAAATCTTTTCAAAAAAAGTTTGGTTGAATTAAATCAATCAGTTGAGTACTTATGTACATTGACTCAAAAGTTGAATTTACGAGACCAAAATTTGAAGAAGGTTAGTGTACCTATAGAAATTAAGCCTATTGTTGTGGTAAAGAATGACAAAGTTGAAGACGACATACTTTGTAAAAAATTATCTGAATTTATTGTAACATCTAATCCTAAAGTTCATGTTGATGTGGGTGAGTTAGAGAAAAAATGGGTTAAAACAAAAGCATGTAGTTTGATTGAAAATGAATCTTGCAAGAAAAAGTGTGAGAATGAAAAGCGTGAAGATAGTTTATGGCCTAGAGAGAAAAATGAAAGAAAAGTTGAAAAGCAAAGCTATTGTGAGAGAGTTAGTAGGTTAAATCAATTTTTTTTCAAAACAAAATATTTTTGATCTTATATACAAAAGAACTTATTTCCTAACGGGTGAGCTCAACCTTTGTTTTTCTATTGTTTCTTTTGAGTTCTTATCGGAGGCCAAGACAATCATAAAGATACTTGATTTGAAGGTTCCTTCTAAAATCAACAATGCCATATGCCATATGTCTTTCAAAGCCAAATCAAAGAAAAACCACTCAAAATTCATATCAAAATTAAAATATGGCAGCAAGCATATTATTTTCAAGACAAGGAAATGGGCATGGAGACACTTTGGGAGGAATCACTATTGGTTTTCAAAGAATTCCAAGCGGAGTTTCATGAATGACTTATATATGAAATTCCATGACTACAAAATTACTTTGCAAGGTGAGGGACATGAGAATTATTGTTTCAATACAACTGAATTTCGTCTTTTTGATGTTGGTGATGAATTTCTTGATTTGAGGACGAATCCATTTGAAGAGTGGGAAAATAATAAGAATCATGATATTCCATATGGACCGATTACAACATGAAGGCATCAAAGATTAACCAATCATTCATTCTTCATGTACAAGAATGGATATGACAATTCATCCTCAATTTTATGTGTCACATACTGAGACAAGAGACGAAGGACCATTGGAGTATTGAATGTCAATGTTTCTTGGTTGAAGTGGACTATGGGATAGACATTAAGCTTCCATGAAGCCGACATTTTAAAGACCTCATGACTTACTTAATATCACATTTTTTTATTGAATTCCATTTGTTTTAATTTAAAAGATTAGAGTAACTACCATTAATAGCTTAGTATTAAAGATGTTGGTTAGAAATTAGTTGTTAGAAGATAAAAAGATTAGTTAATGTTTAAAGACTTTTTGGTATTTTCATTAATTAGGATAGAATCCTTATGTAAGGAATTTCAACTTAAGGCTATTTTGGATGTATAATCCATTGCAATACATCAAAAAACGACTGAAAATAGAACCAGCAATCATTATGATTTGCTTGTTCCGCGCTGGGTTGCCAAGTGCAGAGTGAATAACTGCTGAAAGCATCTAAGTAGTAAGAAGGCTATATAATGCCTTTATCCTTTCATTTGTAAAAAAAAGACTTTTGATGAATGCAATTTGAAATCTCATTTTGAGAGTTTTTCCTTAATTTGCAATTCTTGTGATAAAATGCATGTGAGCCATTCAATCTAATCTTGATCAAGTTTGATTGTGGAGTGACTCAACTTAGAACAAGATTTCCAAATCTTGCTTCTAGATCTTTGATCTAAGAGGCAATCTAATCCTAACTTTCTCTTGGTTGATCTAAATTAGTATAAGGAGGTGTTAGTTTCTTATTTCAAAGTTTCTTGTTACGTTAATAGCTTGGATCTTTGAATTGCAATGGTTTTAAAAAATCCCTAGTAAGCGATCATGTAGATGATGATAAACAATTTGTGTGTAGTTTATGATACACGTTTGTGTAGTTCATTATACACGATGAATTAGTTCATGATAAGCGATGATTTTGAAAAGTCCTAGTAAACGATCGTGTAGATCATGATATACGACCATGTAGTTTATGATACACGATCATGTAGTTAATGATAAACAATGGCTTTGAAAAGCTCTATGGTAAATGATCATGCAGTTAATCTTTATCCACGACACATTGAAAAAAAATACAAGATTGATGATCAATGATTGAAAACAAAGATAATAAGAGCAGAAGTATAATAATAATTTATAGAACAATGATTATGATTTCAAAAAAAATATTAAAAAAATTACAGAAAAAGAAGAGAAGGAGACATCGCTGATGATTGCCACTGCGAAGAAGATGAAAAGGAAAAAGGAAATTGAAGCCGCGCAAAATTCAAAAGCAGCATAGGCAAACCTAGAATATTTAAAAAAAAATGTTGGTTTTATAAGTTTTTTTTTAATATATGAGCCGTAAATATTTTAGGATTTTGTTACATTTATGTAAATTACTCAAAATTAAATGTAATATAAAACTTTTAAACTTTTTAGAAAAAGTTAGAGAAACACCTAATTTGGCTTTGATTTTACACAAATTTCTTAAATTTTCATTAATAAGATTTCCTATTTTTATTGATCGATTTGTCTTATACATTAAGTTTAAATATTACATATTTTCGAAAATATATATAATCTATTACCATAAATATTTTATTTTATATTTATTATTTATATTAAATTACCTATTTAATCTATTAATTAATTAATAAATTTATTTTCATTTATTTTAAAGATTTTTATTTATTAGATATCTTAGTAAATATGATATATAATTAATTCAATTATGGCAAGATTATATTCAAAATTTTCCTCAAATTATATTTTTTCAGTGATTTTAGTCAAAATTTCTTCCAATTTACTCCCTCTCCGTCCATTATTTCTTATTCTGTTCATCTAATTCAAGTTTTTTAATAATTACATATTAGTTTCATATTATTAATTATGTTTATGGAATTGTGAATTTTAGTATGCCGATGAAACTTTTCGGTAAAGTTTTCCGATTAAGAAAATTTAGAATGAATGAAGTATATATTCCACATAATTTTCTTTCGTTTTGTATTTTTTTTCATCTATTGAAACTTAATTTGATAAATTCTTATAGTGTCAAAAATTGATTTCGGTTTAAATAGATTGGTATATACTAGTGTATATTTTAAATAATAATGTACAATGATATAACTATATTACATCCATTTTTTCTGAGTGCATATTTGTTTCTTAAATTGTGGATAATAGTATATCGATGAATTATAGTATATAACTAGTCAAGTATATAAGCCACGTCATTTCCTTCCGTTTTGTATTATTTTTCATATATAACAATGTAATTTAATAATTTTTAATATATGCTAATTAATTACATCCATTTTGCATTGATTTTCATATATTGAAACTTAATTTGTAAAATCTTATCGTGACTGAAACTGTTTTCAATTTAAATAGATCATTATATACCCTTGAAGAAAAATAATTAAGGGATGATTTTGATTATAATACTATATTAATAGAATTAATCACCTACCATATTTACATAGCACATCTAATAAATGCAAATCTTAATCACATGCGATTGTCCATTGTAACACCCCAAAAATAAGAGAATTTTTAAATTGGATTATCTTGGTTAAATTATTAATGGTAGAATTATTTTAGGATAAATTGAGTTTTAAGTGAAGATTATATGTCTGTGGAGGTTATGATTAATTAAATATTCATGGAATGGAAAGAATATTTGAGTAATTATTAAATTTTGGAATTTAGTTATATTGTATTGTTTTGATGAATGTTGAATGATGTAGATATTTAAATTTAGGGAGATTTAAGGATATTGGTTGATCACATATTTATATATATAATTATGTTATGGGAATAATATAATTATTAAAAAGAATATTGGATTTTGGAAAGATAAAAAGTAGATGATTTGATTAAGTTATTAATGAAGAGAGAGAAGAAATTAATCAAGAAGGAAGAGAAAAAGGAAAAAATGAGTTATTTGGGGAAGATAAATAATAATAATGATATTATTATTGTTGTTACATTAAACCCCCACTTCAAAAAACGTGCACTTCATCTTCTTCAATCTTCCTTCTTGGACAAACCTTACCTTGCCCCGCCCCTCCTCACGTCCGCCGCTGCCACTATGGTTTCAACAACAACGCCGCTACACAGTCCATGCCCGACCCAACCGTGCATCCTCAGGCGAAGCATCGTCGAAAATACTCGCTGCTCTCTTTGTTCCGAAGCCGAGACGTCCCGAGTCATGCACCACAATCGTCGACCGATTTTATCAGTCGCCTGTGCAACGCGCTTTGCCGCCGCAAGCTGATCGTCCACATGGATTTTCTGTTAAGCTTCGCGTCTGAGCCGATCTCCTTCCTACAGGCCGCACGCCCGAGCGGACCCCTTTATTTGAGCCGAGTCGGTCCCCCAAGTCGAGCCACAAGTTTTTCCTCATCGATTTTTAGCCATTCACCTTTTGGAGCCTTATTTTTAGAGGCGTGGTAAGTATTGATTGGATTTGGTACTTCCAATATTTATCTATTTTGTCCCAAACAAGTTAAGTTATGAATTTTAAGATAAGGTATTTTACTTAAAGGTTGATTATTTTGTTGGAAGATTGGGAAAGGTTGTGTTGGATTCAACCTTAGTCTTGGAGGCTGTAATTGGAAATTTGACTGTCAACCTCAAAGTTATTATTTTAGTTAATCTCCAGGTAAGGGATTTTTCCTATTAGACCGTACTTTAAATATGAGTTTTGTATTACTGTGCTACAGATTTGAGGTATGTTATGGCTATTTGACTGACTATTTGAGATGACTTTATGAATGATTACTTCGGTGACCATATTGTGATTAAACATGATATAGTTGATTATGTTTGACTGAGTTATGATGTTTACGAGTTATGATGTTTTTTTTATAGGCTATGATGTTATGTTAAACGTACCATTAGAGTCGTACCGTAAGGATGTCCTACGGGACTATCATCAATTTATGCTTATGTGCCAGTTTTATGTGTGATTCGACGAGATCACTTTTATGTGTAATTCAACGAGATCACTTTTATGTGTGATTCAACGGGATCACTTATAACCCGACTCTCCCATAGGGTGTTACCTTCTAGGTCACCGAGAGCCCAGTGGTGTCCCTAGTGGATCATTGGATAGCGTGCCTTTGGGAACACAACAGTTAGACGGTACCATCTTGCAGGACTCTAATAGGGATTTAACAAACATCTAGCTGGACTAATAGTGGGTCTCTTACTGAGTATAAGTTATACTCACTCTTTCTCTATGTTTAATTTTACAGGCTAAGGTAAAGGAAAGTCAAGCCGGCGAATGACAAGGAGCGATCGTGGCTCGCCATAGAGGATAGTCTAGTCTTTTTCTGCACTTACCAGTAATTTATGATTAGAAATTTTTGAAACTCATGTTTATTTCCAAGTATTTTTCCTTAACTACATTTTGGGCCCAAATTAATATTTCAACTAGTTATTTGATTATTTAATAAAGAATTTCATTGTTTTTCACATATTTTATCATTTTTTTGTTTTTAAAAATAAAAAGTTTATGTTTATCTAACGGTAATGATTCTAGCTTAGTAGAAAAGTTTGGGTCGTTACAGTACACTTTCCTTATTTAAATTTTCTATTTTTTTAATATATTATTAACAATAAAAATGGGTAGTTTGGTCTTTTGGGCTTTACATTTATGTAAAATTGAAGCTCATTACGACATTTATGAAAAATTTGGCAACATTCGTTCCAACTTGTAATAAGGCACCCTATTTAGATTATAATAGTTAAAACTTCTAATATTTAATTGAACCAAAATAATTAAACTGATCCAATGGTCATAATGAAAACATGTGGCATCATCAGAATTGACAAATTTATGTCCTTAATTTTAATTTGGGATACATGTCAATTTTTAATTAGTCCCAAATTCAAGTATTTATATTTTTTCATCATTAATTTAGTAAATGATGTGACAATTTGTGTTTGGTCCCAAAATTTCTTATTCAACAACTCTATCCATGTCATTTTTTCTTGAAATTTTCCTCTCTTTTCTGACATATTCTCTCCCAAATTAATTCTCTTCCCCCCTTGACTATCCGCAAAGGGGGGAAGAGAACCATCCATTAGTTGCGATTAGGAGTAGGACCATCCGCAAAGAACTGGAGTAGTCTGAAGTCCGCAGGGTTTACCCGGAGGACCATCCATAAAGGAGTAGGACCATCCGTAAAGAATGAGCTTCTTTTGAATACTAAATTGAATCTATCTAAACGAAAATAGATAAAAGAACAAGGCATTTGTAAACATCAATTGAGGCAAGAGATTTGGGTTGTGAATTTCTTTTGAGGGATGAATTTTTTACAAAAATCACATGTAATCTTCTTTCTTATTTCAAGAATTTGTATATTGATCTCTTGATTAAATGTTGATCTCAATTTTTCTTGATTTTGATTCTTGATCAATTTTAGCAATCTTACCTTGTATTGAACTTTTCTTCATAATTCTTGATCTATTTTAATTTTTCATTCAAATCTTGATTGAGATTGCCTTGATTCACTTTGATTTCTCTACGATTTGTATTTAATTACATTTTCTTTTTTCTTGATCAAATTAATTCTCTTGAATGTAATTTGTAATCTCATACATAAACAGGTGCAATGTGCTTTTCTTTTTGTGAAATTAAAGAAATCTTGCTAATTGATCTTTCATTTCAATTCAAAGCATCAATTTCTTGGCATCATAATTAGTCAATCTATTATTTTGTCAACATTCTTGTATAGAAGTTCATGCTCTATTTTTTTTAATGAACAATTAATACATAATTGAAGCAATTTGTCCCATGCATTTTTTTGATTCTTTAATATGTAAAGAGACATAAATCTTGATCAATTTAATTTTGTTGACTAAGCAATTTAATTCTCAAAATTAAATGGATCAAGCATTTAAATCTTCTCAGTCCTTGCTTGAATAATGTTGATCAA
>JBBPDI010089003.1:0-12411 GCA_037974545.1 Cucumis variabilis
TACAGTTCCATTTGAAGTTTTAGTTTCATCTTGAACTTCATTCTGCATTTCCATCTTGCATTTTTATCTTCAAGTTACAGTTCCATCTTGAAGCATTTAAGCTCTCATCTTCAATCTTCGACCTTCAAGCCTACGTATCCTACATTTTCAAACACTTGTGGTGGAAGCACAAAAACCACACTCGGAAGAACAAAGGTACAAAAATTGCATCTTCTTTTATCTCTTAAGGGAATATTTTGGCCAATTGTTTCTCACAATCAGTTATATTATTTAATTAATAAAATATAGACGAGATTTAGGGAGATTTTAATTTCTCCAAATCAAAAGAAAATAAGAAAAAAAAAGAACATTTTTAAAAATAGTAAAAAAAAATTAAAATATTTACAAGCTATAGCAAAATTTTGGATTCTATCAATAATAGTCTTCTATTACTATAGCATATCAATGACTATCAGTGATAGAATTTGCTAAAGATTGTACATATTTTGTAAAATCTGCTATTTTTAAAAATTCCTAAAAAAAAAGAAAACTAATAAAGAGGTTGATTGTGAGTTAAAATTTTAAATTTAAAAAATAAATTAAGATTTAATACGAAAACTAATTAAATTTGATTTCCAAATTATTTTGGATTGAGATTAAGACAATTAAGGTTATTCTGAAATAAAAGCAAGGGTTGAGATTCAACCAATAAAAAAATATAATAATATGGTTATTTTGAAATAATAAAAAAAACGAATAAAGTTCTTAAAATCTTTAACCAAATTGTTAAATCCAAAGATATTATTGAAGAGGTTATGATATGTGTTGGATACGTTACTAGCTAACACATTGAACTTAATCACAAACTTATAAGTGCATAACACAAATTATTGACACTAGGGAGACTTCTAATAAGAGCGCAAATATTAAAATAATTACCATGTGGGGTATTTTGGTGTTTTATAAAGTATCACAAATGTGTGGCACTCTCGAAATGATGTTAGTTGGTACTTTATTTCTTCAATTTAGATGAACTTTCAATTATAAACATCAAATCAATATTGATAGAAATTATAATTTAATTAATGTTATTCAGTGAAATCAACGTGTTTTGTTTTAAAAGTTCTTATAAAAACAATTAATGCATCATTTTGTTTGTAATCTTAATTCCTTTCCACTATTGTATGAATTAATGGACTAAACTAATTATATAAATATGACACAATCCTATATTTTCAGAATAAGTTAAATTGAATTTCATAAAAAACATTGGAAAACAAATTAACGAGTTCTCACTAAAACAAAAAGGACATGAAAAAAATTTCTAAAATAATTTACATTTAAACAACCGTTATTACTTAAAATTACACAAAGGTGTCACATAGAAATATTATGTTCTGATAATTATAGTGTAACTATTATTGCAAATATATAAGAAAATATAATTTCAAGTATATATCTAATTAAGATAAGAAAAATCATAAGAAAACAAATTTCATAAGTACTTGCCACATAAAATTCATAAATATTACAAAAGAAAAACACTAGCTAAAAGTGTAGAAAAAACACCCAAGCTTAACGAGGTATTCCAAATATGGAAAAAGTTTCTATTGAATTAGATAAACAACTTGGCTTGAAAGATGTGTTCAAAGGAACATACTCTTCAATAAAATGGAAGTTATGATAAAAGTTATTTTTATCCAATCTACCATTGAACAAGACTCTTAAAAGTTTAGGGTTCATGATAGAAAGTTAGTTTAGTCGACAAGATGAAGACATATTGACTATTTTTAAAAAAATCAAAATTCAAAATTAAAATAAAATCTAATATGAAAACTAATTTTAATTTCCTAATTATTAAGGGTTGAGATTCAACCAATTAAGGTTATTTTGAAATAAAATCAAGGGTTAAGATTCATCTAATAAAAAATAATAATTTAGTTGCATTGAAATTAGTAAAATTCAACAAAACTGTTAAAATATTCAAACAATTGATTGAGCCCCGAGATACTAGGAGGAGTTTATGATAGAGGTTGCTATATCTCTAATACGTCGAAATAATTATAAACTCATAAATGCATAACACAGATTAATTACACTTGAGAGATAAAATAATTATAGTCTTGTATGTGAATATTTTTGTATTTTATAAAATATACCATGCACGTGCCATAAGTACCATTTGTTGGGAAAAAAATGGTTATGCTATTTTTTTTAAAATGACCTCTAAAAACATTGCTATATTCTTTACTATTCCTCTAAAAAATGAGTTGGATTCTTTTCTGTAGAGCTTGCTCCAATCCTATCCCAAAATATAAAAACTCACATAATTTATTGGGCTTCTTACATGTCTCACCACATAAGTTTAAAAGTTAGGTTCATAGCATAAATTTATTTACTTTTGTAAAAATGAAAAAGAAAATGCAACACATGTGATACACCTGATATACACTTGATAGACTTGATACATTTTATACAACTAATAACACACCTTGAAACACCACTATACACACTCGATACGCTACTAATATACACGATACACAGATAATATATGTGATACCTTTTTAATAGACACTTGATACACATGAATGACACTTGATATATACTTGATACATATTTGGGATACACATAAGAAATATTTAATACACACTTGATATATATTTGCAATACAAAATATATGGATTTATGATAAAAAGATTTTGAATTTTTGTTAAGAGATTGGGAAAAGAAACATATATATTTATTATAAAAATAAACCATAAACATATACTATTATAACCCAAGCTAAAATAATCTACACTCTAAAAACAAATTACTATATATTTTATTAAAGGTATTGTAGTAAATGCAAGGGTAGGGATTTGAACTCGAGAACTCTTACTCACAGATACATACAGGTGTCAATTGAGCTATGCTCATGTAGGTTAAACACAAATTATTATAAGCCAACTATAATAACATTAGACTTTAATAAGTCCCTTCTTGCTTCAAATGTACCCTAAACAATGTTTAACGTCTTTTGAGCCAAAACTAGATAAAATCAACTTATTTACCAAAAATTTACATTGTTTATTATCTATCCAAATGTCATTAAGCATATTTACATAGTTGCTAATAAATTTAAAAACTTTAATATTTTGTGTTTTTCCACATTTATGTATATGAATGTGTGTATAAGGTGTATCCAGTGTATATCAAGTGCAACAGGTGTATCAATTGTGTAAAAAGTGTATCAAGTGTAGTACTTAGATTGGACTTGTTTTCTTACCATTTCCGCAAAATTAAAAAAGTGTGTAGCAAGCTTGCAAATCCCAAAACTCCAATTGTAACTCACTATAATTTTCCTAATATTTTTTAAAATGGAAGATAAAAAGTTTGTCATATCAAAGTTGTAGTTGAACAATATGTAATTGAAACCGAAAAAAACAAGGCTCGACAACTTCATTGAGAAGGTAATCACTACAAGAAATATGGTCTTTAAACACAAAGAAAAAACATTACTAGTGCTTTAATTTCGTCGCAAAACATGCTTTTGAGACAAAAAACAAATCATCACATTAAAAGTTGGTAAATCTTAGTCACTGCAAACCGATTTGCAGCTATTTATATTAAAAAGAAAAGTTGTTTCTTATGAGACATTTAATTTAGTATGGTAAGTCATAAGAAATGAGCAAAGTCCGTGTTCTTGTTGCTAGTTAGGACTATGGTTGAAACATAGCAACATGCAACTAAAAATGTAAAGGAAAGATGTTGGGAAATTCCCTTTCAAGTAATAGAAAAATTAACTGAGGAGAGATTAAGAGTGTTTTTAGACATAAATTTCTTAATAGATGCATGAAAATTGTGTCTTCTCATGTACAAAAAAAATGAGGAATGATCTTGAGAAGAGCTTCCCCTTCAGATAGTACTATTACTAGGACATTTAGGTCTGACCGCAATGTGTCATTGTTATCCGACAATTAGTAGGATGGCCAAATATGAATAGGCGACACAAGTGTTCGTCGCTTGGGAGAGGCTTCAGGGAAATGAGGCATTTGGTCTTCTGAGAGAGGACAAAGGTCATCTTTTAGGATGGATGGGGTTTTGGGAAGTCGATGGGGATGGAGTTGGTGATGGATGAGGAGTGATGGTTTTTGGGTTCATAGTCAGTCGAGGGCTACGCTGACTAGGAGAGATGAGTGATTTATGTGGAGATGGAAGTTGATAACTTGTAGAAATACAAGTTATTGTAGCCTAAACTATTGATAACACTTCCTAAGTCAAAATAAGCTGAAACAGGACAATGGGCTCAAAAGCCTAACCAGAGAACACACTACAACTTACTTGTTCCAATACTCTAACGACACAACTTCCTCCTTACACCTTTTCCAATACTCTAACGAAAAGTTGAAGACAACTCAACCCCCCAACATCCAATTCTGTGAGAGGAAGTCATAACTTGAAGGACCTGAGACCAAATATCACATTCAGAAGGACATGAAAACAAATTAAATAATCACGAGACTCGAAACCCCATCACAAAGAATGCATGACAGTGAAATCAAACTATCCCACATACGTAATCTATCTCTAGTAGCCAACTTATCTTTGATGGCCAACCAAGAACCTAAACAATATTACCCCACGCACAATAAACCGCCCAACGAACCTAAACAATACGAGGATGAATAGTACCCCACACACTCGTGATCGAAAAACCATCCTAACGACCAGAAACCCCAACCCACCTATCCCCAACACTTAGACACGAACAAATAGCCTGAACTCTATCCCATAAATGAATCAACTCCAAAGACACCTGCGACCACCTCCACTCCCCATCCGGACCAATAAACTGTGTGGAAGTTATTCGATTAGTTTGAATTAGGAAAGGGTAGAAAAATTGACAAGTATATTTGATATAGTTATCGGTTATCATTTAAGAGATGGAGTTTTGGGTTTACATGTGATTTTAATATAAAAATATGAATATGGACTCATATACAGAAGCTCAGAAATAATGAAAATGGTCAAACTTTAAGCAACTTTATATTTAAATATTATTTGATTTTGGAAAAATGAATGCAAATTCATGCTCTAAAGGTTGAAATTAGTTAAGAAAGAAAAAATGGTAAAACGTTAAAATATTGAAAGACCATTTTGCCCTTTGACTAAAGTTAGTGGAAAAATCCAATATTTTGTTAGATAATCTCAAACATTTTATTGTCTATCCTTGTGTGAGTGTTGGTGTTAGATGGGTCTGGGTTCAAGGTTGTCAGGGTGGTTTTTCGATTGCGAGTGTGTGGGATACTATTTGTTCTCATAATGTTTGGGTTCGTTGGACGGATTTATTGTGGGGTGGAGGAAATGTTCTCAAGCATTCTTTTTGTGCTTGGTTGGCCATCAAAGATAGGTTGGGTACTAGAGATAGGTTCGTAGGTGTGATAGGTCGGTTCTGCTATCGTGCATTCTTTGTGAGGGGGGTTTCGAGTCTAGTGGTCATTTGTTTTTTTGTGTCTTCTTGGATGTGATGTTTGGTCTCTGGTCCTCCAAGTTATATACTATCCTCTCAAGACTTAAGATTTTAGAAATTAGTGTCATAAGCAAAGACCCCAATGTTTTATTAACATCCTAAGTTTGTCCATCAGTTTGTAGGTGACAATTTCTCGAAAACAAAAGTTTGGTTCTTAATTTTCCTACAAAATATTTCAGAAGTGACTTAAAAATTTAGTATCTCTATCACTAACAATGGTTTTTGGAATGTCTTGCAATCTAACCACTTCTCTAAAGAATAGATTAGCTATGTTAGTAGCATAAACTGTTTTGCTACATGGAATGAAATGTGTTATCTTACTAAACCAATCAATTACCACAAAAATGTTGTCATGATGCTTCTTAGTTTTTGGCAATCTAAGAGCAAAATTCATGCTAATGTCAATCCAAGGTGCACTAAAAAATTCAAAGGTGTGTGAAGTCCATGTGGTTGTGTCTTAAATTTAGCTTCCTTATATTTGAAACATTGCTTACACACCATATTCACATCTTTTCTCATTTTTAACCAATAAAAATATTCGCGCAACATGCCATATGTTTTAAATTTCCCAAAATACCCCATAAGTCATGAGCCTCCTTCACAAGTAATTCTCGAATAGAACATTTAGGAATACACAATTTTTCTTTTCTAAAACGCATTTCATCAAAGACAATATAATCATGCACAGTTTTTCCTTCTAAACATTGCATATATATATCATGAAGTTCAAAATAATCTACTTTGTACAACTCAATCATGTGTTTAAACCCAAGAACTTTTGCACTAAAGGAAGAAAACAATGCATGCCTTCTTGACAATGCACCAACCACCACATTATCCTTACCTTTCTTGTAGTAAATGACATGTGGAAATGTCTCAATGAACTCAACCCATTTAGCATGTCTATTGTTTAATTTTATTTGGCTTTTGAGGTGCTTCAAACTTTCATGAACTGTGTGGATGATAAATGTTTTTGGCCACAAGTAATATTGCCAAACTTGCAAAGTTCTTACAAGTGCATGTAATTCCTTGTCATATGTGGGGTAGTTAAGTTGTGCTCTATTTAACTTCTCACCTAAAGAACATGATTGGCCTCTTTTAATGTATTAAAATAGCTCCATCCTCACTCCACTTGCATCACTTTCAATCTCAAAAGATTTGTCAAAGTTAGACAAAGCAAGACAAGGTGCATTAGTCAATTTATCTTTTAATTCATTGAATGAATTTTCTTGTTTTTCTTTCCATTCAAAATTCACATTCTTTTCCACGAGTTCATTCAAAGGTGAGGCTATGCTACTAAAATTCTTAATAAATCTTCTATAAAAACTAGCCAACTCATGAAAAGATCTCTCCTTAGTGGCATTGGTTGGTGGGGGCCACTCTTGAATAGCTTTTACCTTTTCTTCGTCAAATTTAACATCATCCTTTTCAACGATAAACCCTATGAAATTGGTTTATTCTAGACAAAAACTAAAATTTTGAAGTTGGCATAAAGCTTTCCTTCTCTAAGTTTAAGCAAAATTGTATTCACATGGAAAATATGTTCATCCAAGCTTTTTGACTAAACAAGAATATCATTAAAGTATACAACAACAAATTTTTCAATGTATTCTCTCAAAACATATTTCATGAGCCTCATTAAAGTGCTTGGTTCATTAGTAAGACCAAAAGGCATAACAAGCCACTCATAAAGATCAAATTTTGTTTGAATTTGATTATCACCACTTTTAAGATCAAATTTTGAAATCAAATTTGCACCATATAATTCATCCAACATGTTATCTAATCTAGAAATAGGATGTCGATACTTTACTGTTATTTTTTTTATAGTCCAACAATAACACATCCTCCATGTTCCACCTTTCTTGGGTACCAAAATAACTGAAACTGAACAAGGACTCATGGTTTTCCTCACATAACCTTTGTCCAGGAATTCTACTACTTGCGTTTGAATCTCTTTGGCCTCGATTGGATTCGTTCTATAGGTAACCATCTTTGAAAGAGTTGCCTCAGGTATGAAGTCAATTTGATGTTTAATTCCTCTTAAAGGAGGTTGACCTGTTGGTGCATCTTCATGTGAAAACATATCATTAAATTCCTGCAAAAGAAACTCAAAAGTACTAGACACAACATCATTAAAATTAGGTTCAGTCACTAAACATATTCCTTTTCACACAAGTACAAAGTTTGGTGTTACATTTGAAAACAAGCCTCTCACTTCCCCCTTTCTTATAACCAAGCTCACATTCTTTCTTTTTCTTTTTCTTTTCTTGGCAAAATCACTCTTTTTTTCCTCTTGATTTTCATTCACCTTTTTTTCCTCTTTTTTCGCTTTTCTAAACTTGCTTTCTTCTCTCCTCTATTGTTCTTCAAATTCTTTTTTTTTTCTTTTCTAATTTTAATTGATCACATTGAACTTCAAATGGAGACAATGGAAACAAAGTAAACTTCTTTCCATTTAAATTAAATGTGTATTTATTCAATAATCCATTGTAGTTGACCTCCCTATCATATTGCCAAGGTCGTCCCAATAATATATCACCTACATGCATTGGTACTACATCACAAATAACTTCGTCTTTGTATCTCTCCAAGGTAAAAGAAATAAGAACTTGGGAGTTTACATTAAGTTCACCTTTGTTTGTCAACCATTGAAGCTTGTATGGTTTCAGATGTAGACGAGTAGTAAGATGAAGTCTTTTTACGAGAAAAGTACTTACCACATTGGTGCAACTTCCACTATCAATTACCAAGCTACATGAAATTCCTTCAATCAAGCATCTTGTGTGAAACAAGTTCTCCCTTTGATCTTTGACCTTTTCTTCCTTGATTTATATGTTAAGTTTTCATCTTGCAACGAAGGATATGGAGCTACCTCCTTCAATGTACTCATCGTCGTGTTCATCACATTCGTCTTTCGAATCAATTATCTCATTTCTTATCACCATGACTTTTTTATTGACATAATCTTTGCTCATGTGTCCAAACCCTTTGCACTTCTAACATTCAATGAAACTATACTTTTCCTTTACCTCTTTTGAAGCTTTATTCTTTTTAGTGTTGGAGCTCTCGACTTTCATTCTCTTGGCAACCAAAAATTTTCCTTTTGCTTCAATCCTATTTACAAAATCATTCTTATTCCAAATATTAGAATTTGAAAAGGTATTAGACTTAGAAGAATACCTCTTGGAATGCTCCTTTTCTTCTCTCAATTGTTCTACAATTTTGATTGTATAATGCTACATATCTTCTAAGTAAATATGTGACCTTTATCAATAGGATGAGTAATTTCTCGATTCAAACCTCCATGAAATCTAGACATGGTGTCTTCTTCTTCTTCTCGAATTTTTACTCTTTCCATCAAAGTTTTCATCTCTTGATAATATTCTACCACACTTTTTGTTCCATGCTTCAAAGCTTTTAATTTAGTTTTTAGATTTCGTTCATAATGTTTTGGAACATACCTTTTTCTCATAGCATCTTTAAGTTCATCCCAAGTTTCAATGGGATCTTCATATTTCCTTCTTCTTTCAAATTTTAGATGTTGATACCAATTTTCGGCATGACTAGTAAATTCGGCAATTGCAAGTTTCATCTCTTTATTGTCACTAAATGTATTGCAATCAAACACATGTTCTATCTTTCTTTCTTATTCCAAGTATGCCTCTCCATTTGTTGTTCCACTAAAAGGTGGAATTTTTAGCTCAATTATATTACCTCAATTTTCATGAATTATTTTGACTCTATGAGGTTGCATAAGATAATTTCTCCCCCTTCTTCTCATTTTTCCTCTTCCTCCAACTTGTCTTTCTTGTTCAACTAAATCAACGAATTTCTCATCTTCTCGCAAGGCTCGTTCTTCTCTTTGTTGTTGTGTCCTCCTTTCTTGCCTATCTTCCCTCATTTCTTAAATGGCTTGAAAAATGGCCATAGTAGGATCTTGTACTTGTGGTACTCCTTCACCCTATGACATTTTCAAGTTAAAAGGACTTCACTACACTTCTCACAAATTTCACTCAAGAACACTCGTATTTATCACTCAAAGGTAGGCTTTTGGTACTAGGTCAAAGATGTAAGGGTTGACTTTTTTTTGGGTGCAATCTCACCAAAGATTTAATATAAATCAATTCAAATGAATAACTCTCACAAACTAAAACAAGAATGTAACTCAAGCTTTAGGATTTCAACATAACAATTTGAACAAAAAAAAAAAAAGAAAAAGATAAGCGTTGGATCTTCCAATTTTTCTTTTTGCTACTTTTTTCATTACTTTTTTTGTTACTTTTTATTTTGCTACATTTTTTGCTTGTTTTTTTTACTGATTTTTTTTACTGATCCAAAAGCAATTTGAAAAATATTTCAAGACAAGTTGTGTATGTCTTGTATTACATACAAAGAAAATTTGAAAAAAAAAAGAAACAAGTAAAGATAAATTCACCCTAAGAGTCGGCCAAGGGTGAAAACCAAATTCTCTGATACAAAATGATAAGTGCCCACTATGTTTGTTAGATGCAAAGCTAGAGGTTCTTCTAGGATCCTTGCAAACACTCACAAAGAAAGCTACTTAGATCAAACCTAGAATCTATTGTAGTCACTCTTAGATCTTAAGGCAACTCACTCCAGGAATAGTTTGATCAAGACCAATCTAATGAATTGATTTTTAACATCTAATCTAAAGCACGATTTGTAAAAATATAACACGAAAAGGGTTGAATAAGCACAAGATTTTAATATTGATATTCTACTTTTTCAAGAGCATTACAAGTCATTTTATAGGCTAAATGGTCATGCATTTGGTGGAAGCCTAATAGTCACACTTAAATGCTAATTAAAGAAACTACATGCATGGGGTGGAAGCGTAATATCTTAAATAACTCTTCTAGAACTTTTTCCATGTCATCGTTAATCAATTCTCATCTTGACTCATTGAATTAACATTGTAAATAATTTTTTGCTCCAAATTATTTATCGTTTCATGTAAATTTGCTAGTTTTTTAAGGTGTGGTGTAAAAATATCTTGAATTTTCTTTGCCTTGCTTTTGGTAATTGGTCATTCGAGCGCATGCAAAGATTCTATCATTGAATTCACATCAGTTGAGTCTAAATACTATTTTACCTCGAAGATTACATTTGGTTCCTTATGTCATACTAATCCACTACTGAACAATTTATTTAAGGTCAAACCTATAAACTGAATCCCTCTTGGGCCAATAAAAGGGTGGGACCCCTTGTTCAAAACCTTGATCCAGTGCATAAGAGAACAACCTATCTATTGACTCTAAAACAATTAGGTGCAAATTCTATCTTGCATCCTATGTAGGTACCCAACTATCCACGTGGTCTTACCCTTGAAATGGGAGGCTCATTGGGTCTGCGTTGATGAGCTACTCTCACCTATGCAGATCTAAGGACAAACCTGCGTAAACAAGAGTTTATAGTTAACTCAAGATTAAGATTAAGTTACCTAGGTCATCATTAATCAGAATAGTCAGTTTTATACAGTAAACAGTTTTGTAACATAAAAGTGACTATTCCATAATTAAGTTTTATGTAAACACTTTACAAATGATGCCCTCACTTTCATGTCACTACATGAACGATTCAGGATCACATCATTTATACTAACTATAAAGCAAGTCGCATCCATAGATACCCAAAATAAGGCATCAACCTTATTCATATATAAAGGCTATATACTCGAACTTCATCCATGTTTATGTCTCTACATAAAGATCAAGTTTACTCAAGGATAGTCTTGAACCTTAGTTTATTGGATTCAAGATTATAGTAATCATTTTCACTAATAAGTTTTCAATAACCACTCTAATCAAAAGAACATGATTTTAAACTTTCAAAAAGTACGAGTTTTAGGACATAAATTCCACCATTTACACCAATATCTTTCCCTAAATTTTTGACATATTTTAAAGATGTTTGGAGCCATAGAACGCGTAACTAGAAGCATCGTACGAGTGTTGGAATGTGTCATTGAAAGGCAAAATGGAGTTGAGAATGTAAAAAGATGATATTGAATTGCACTACATTCCTATTTTGTTAGTGTCCACCAGTTGTTATGTAATTACTCGGTTCTGATCTCTAAAGAATAAAAAGATTTGATTCTATGTTTCAATAATAATAGTAATAATCACAACAATAATACTTGAGATTCTCAAACTTTAAAAACGTCCAAGTCAGAATTAAGGTTGCGTGTCCTCTTGATTTTGTACTTTTGTTTTTTTCTTTTTGGTTCCATCCCTTACTATCTTATATCAAACGGTCATTATAAGATTTATGTAGTAATATTACACATATGGTTACTTATTTTAACATTTAAAATATTTTAAAAAATAAGCTAAATTATAAAAACTAAACCATGTAGGCTATTTTGTAACCATATAGCTTTTATTTTTAGTTTCTACAAATTAATCTATGAATACATTTTCTTCTTTGTTATCTAAAACCATTCAAAAGAATAATAATAATTTAGAACCAAATTAAATTAAAAAATTACAAAGTAAATAGGGAAATATATTTTTAATTTTATTTTTATTTAAACAAACGAAAATGTCTCTTGGTTGTAAAGTAATGTCAAACACATAAAATAAATTTGAATCCAACAAATAGAAGACAAAGAAATAACAAAACATTATTAAAATGATATCTAACTTATTCAAACTACTAAACAAAAATAAGATTATAATCATTTACGAAGTGTAGAGTTTGCTATGGAGAAAATTATTTTTTATAATGGATTGTGGTAAAATGTTTAGATCATATATTTTGGAAAGATATTGTAACAAATGCAGGAAAAGAAAACCTCATGTACAAATACGAGTTGAGTTTGATGATATATATTTTAGTTACTATTTAATAAAAATTAAAGGAAAATGCGTAATGTGTCAGCATGCATAAATTAAAGA
>JBBPDI010089019.1:0-12407 GCA_037974545.1 Cucumis variabilis
AATAAATACATGCTTTATTAAAACATTTCAAATTAAGCACACTTAAGTACTTTTCATAAACATGCTTGCAAATCAAAATATTGAATCAGTATAGCTTAATAATCATTTCAAAGCATTTTTGAAGCGTAGCTTGTAAATCATATTTAGAATCATCATTTAGAAAACATTTTGTCACTTACAATACTTTAGTTGGTCTTCAGTCGAATGTTTCCTTCACGGTCTCCTTGTCCTGAAATAATGAGAAATAATTCCATTCAATTCTATTTAGTCATAAAAATATCAAAACTCTGCTTAAAATACCAAAATAGCCCAAAAACACATATTGGGCATGGCTGACGCATAGGGATGGGCGACAGAAGCTGGCATGTGCAAGCAGGGCCTGGGTAGGCCTTGTCAAGTGGTAACCTCACAAGAGGGGCATGTCATGCGCCTCCCTAGTCGCATGCCTACCCTCTCACACACGTCCTCTTCGCACGAAGGGCTTGCCACACGCGTTTTGCACATGTTGTGCGTCCAACCAAGTCCAAACACATCATGCTAACCTCTTTTAACAAAAAATGCACGCCCATCTCACTTAGCAACCCCTCACGCTCAACGAACCACCAATACTACCCAACACATCAATTTTCAGCTAGAACCTTGACCTCACTTTAGAGATTAATATCTTACAATCCAAAACTCAAATGAAAATATTTCCTTCTACAAGGTTGCCAGAAAATGTATTAACTTTCTTACCTCAAAATTTTAGAATCAAACTTCAAAAGATAAGCTCTGTAGCCTTCTTAGAGTGTACCATGCTTGGAATGCACATAAAACTAACATTCTCACCTTCTCTATGGAGGGATAAAAGTCCTATGACAGCGGAAGATTATAAAGAACCATTACTTAATTTAATTTGAGAATCACAAAATACCAGTACATTGGCAAAATTTAGAATCAAAATTCTAAATAAAAAACTAAGCATGCTTTTTATTTAAAAGATATAGAGAATTTACTTTTGTGGACGTTTCTGAATTTGCAAACCATCGAATTAGGACACCACCCATCGGAAACCTTCATATCCTCTAGGATGAGATTGGTTTGTGGGAATAATTGGGATGGAAAAAAGTTTACAGGTATTTGAGAGAAACTCTTTTCTTTTTGCAGAGCAAAAACCTTGACTTTTTTTCTTGATAAATTCGTTTTAGGAAAACTGTTTTCTTCTAGATATTTATAACTCTCTTTCCTTCTTGGAATAGGATAATGAGTAGGAGAGAATCATGGAATTCTATTATCAAATCTACCAATTAATTAACAATTAATCCATTAATTAATAATTAATTAAATGGAGAATTTTTAAAAGTAGTAGATTTTATAAAATATTTACAACCTATAGCAAATTCTATAACTGATAGTGATTGATATGCTATAGTGATAGAAGACTATCAGTGATAGAATCCAAAATTTTGCTATAGCTTGTAAATATTTTAATTTATTTTGCTACTTTTAAAAATGCCCCTAATTAAATCATATTTAATTAATATTTCATTCAAATCTTATTTGAATAAATATCTATTCAATATCTCATAGATTTAATTAAATCAAATTTAATTAAATAAAACTAAACTATTAATTAATTTTCCAATTAATTAATAGCTAAATTAAGTATCTTGTATTTAACTTAAATTAAATTTGAATCATATTCAAATATAAGTCTCTCATAACCAATAATTTTAATATAAATCCAATTCACATTATATTAATATTTGAACTTATTCAAATACTTTATCTTTCATAAATTAATTTTGAATCATATCCAAAATTATTATATAATAAAGTTTGATAAACGTTATATTATAATGTATCACTATACATTAAACTAATTCCCAAAGTAAATATGAATATTTCAAATTACAACCAATATAAATAAATCTCATTACCCTTTACGAGCTAGGAAGGGGACTTAATGGACCTACAAATTAAAACCTACAACGATATGAGATTAATTGGCTAAACTCATTAATCACATTAACCAATATTTGTTAACTATATGTACACTCTATTAAAGACTTACAACTGAACTCTTTTCAATGTAAATATATTTCTGTGTCCATGAATATAGACCAATAACAATAAGTTAGTCCTTCACGAGTGTTCGTAACACCAATTGGGTCAAATTACCATTTTACCTCTGAGTTACTTTTAGTCCTTAAGTACCAATGCTCCTCTAATGAACAACCTGTTTATGGTCCAACCAATAAACAAAAATCTCTCTCGTGCCATAAAGAGGATAATGCTCTTTGTTCAAGACCTGAAAACACCATTTAAGGGAACACTCATCTACTTACCTTTGTTGATTTTCTTGTATACACAAGGTTTTCTTGTATACACATGGAGTTACATCTAGTAGTTACTATTTCGCGGTTTGGTCTTATGTAATCTCATTGCATAGGATACCCTCAATATAAAGTGATGGACATGTTCATGTTTGGAACAACTTTCAAATCATGCAGAAACTTCCTAAGCCAAACGGCTTCTTTTGCTGCTTCACAAGCAGCGACGTACTTAGCCTCCATAGTAGAGTCTAAATGTATCATTGCTTGATGGTACGCCATACCACAACTCTTTCGTTTAAGGTGAAAACTGATCCCGATATGAATTTCCTAGAATACTTATCGGTTTGTAAATTAGAGTCAGTGTGTCCTGTAAGGATTAAATCCTTAGCTCCACACACAAGCATGTAATCTCTCATTCTCCTAAGATACTTGAGAATACACAACAAATGTCTAGCCTAATGCAGAGCATAACACACATTAAGTTGCCCATAGCTGAGGCATAAGGAATATGTTTCATATCCTCAATTTCTTGAGGTGTATTAGAACACTATTCCTTAGACAAGTGAACCCTGTGCCTGAAAGAAAACAAACCCTTCTTAGAGTTCTGCATCAAATATCGAACCAACATTTTGTCGATATAGGTTGCCTAAGACAGTGCTAGCGATTTGTTCTTACAATCCTTATGATTTAGATCCCTAGAACATATTGTGCCTCTCCCAAATCTTTCATTTAGAATTGGGCTGCTAGCCAACTTTTAATGTCGATCCTACATCATTTCCAATGAGAAGGATGCCATCCATATAAAGTACTAAGAAAGCTACTTTACCTTTGTTGATTTTCTTGTATACACAAGGTTCATCAATGTTTTGGTCGAAACCCTAAGATTTTATCGCAGTATCAAATCTAATGTTCCAAGATCTAGATGCTTGTTTCAATCCATAAATGAATTGATTCAGCTTGCAAACTTTTTGCTCCTGACCTTGGATTATGAACCCCTCGGACTGAGACATAAAGATACTCTTCAAAATTGCTATTTAGAAAAGCAGTCTTAACATCCATCTGCCATATTTCATAATCATAAAAAGTGGCTATAGCCAAGAGAATTCTTATAGACTTTAGCCTAGCAACAGGGGAAAAAGTTTCCTCATAGTCAACCTCCTCCCTTTGGGTATACCCTTTTGCTACAAGTCTAGCTTTAAAGGTCTGTACCTTTCCAACTGAATCTCTCTCTCTTATAGATTCATTTGCACCCTATAGATTTCACCCCTTCAGGTAGATCTACAAGCTCCCACACTGAATTGAAGTACACATACTCTATTTCAAGGTCCATGACTTTAACCCATTGGTCCTTGTCTACATTATTTATTTCTTGTTTATAGGACAATGAATCCTCAATGCCATCATCTGGTATAACAACCTGAGTTTTGATTAAACCCAAGTAATGGTTAGGTTGTGATACAATCCTCCCACTGCATCGAGACATTCTCAAGGATTGAGAAGGATGGGACTGGCCTGATGTGTTGGCTTAATCAACTCTTGATGAGTGACCAGCTTCATCAACAATCCTTGTTGATTCATCAGTAGCTTCACTTAATACTAATTTGCTTCGTGCTTTATGATCTCTCATGTGGTCTTCTTCCAAGGAAGTAGCATTCTTTTTTGTGGATCAAAGAATAAACCACCTCTCCTTTCTTTAGGGTAATCAACAAATCATATATGAATTTCATCTAGGCAATTGAGCAGAGCTCATCATTGAACGAATCATATCAAACAAGGTTCTATTTCTCATTTTTTATACACTATTTTGTTGAGGTGTGTCATGTTTTGAGAGTTGGAATTGGATTTCATGTTCTATCATATAGTCTTAGAATTTGAAGTTCATGCACTCTCTACCTCAATCATATCGAAGTATTTAAATTTTTTTACTTAATAGGTTTTCAACTTCAGCCTTATACTCCTTGAACTTTTCAAGAGCTTCAGTAAAAGGTCCTCCTCTAGCTTTAACATCCATCAGACCACAGAGGTTTGAATGTATAAGTTCTAGGGGCTGTTTGGCTCTATAACCTTTTCTAGTAAAAGGTCTTTTATTCTTTTTTTTAAGATTCACATGGAGGTAATGAATCATCTTGTAACTCATTTAGAAGTACATTTTTTACCAATCTCCAGATCCTATCGAGATTAATGTGACTTAATTGTAAATGCCAAATATAGGTATTATTATAAGGAGAAATTCGTTACCTTTTATTTTGAGTATTAACAGTTTTAAACGTTTCATGATTTAAAATTACTTTTGTTTCGCTAGGTCTTAATACATACAAGTTATCTTCAAGCTTAGCTAAACAAATATGTACATCATTCTTATGAATGAAAGTTTCATTCAAAGAAAATGTTACATTATAAGACTGTTCAATAAGACAAGAAATAGATATAAAATCCCTTTTAATCTTAGGAGCTATATTTAAGTTTTCTAAAAACAAGAATCTATTTTAGAAAGACAACTTAACATCTCCACTGCATGAGCTGAAATGATATCTCCCGTTCCAACCTTGAGAGTCATCTCATCCTCCTCAAGTTCCTTAAAGAAACTAGTTTCCTTTAAAGAAGAGCAAACATGGCTAGTGGCTCATGAATAAAGTATCTAGGCATTTTGGTCATTTTCCACTAAACATGTTTCTAAGATGAGTAAATCATATTTACCTTATTTTTTATTCTTCTTAAATATCTCTTGGAGAGAGTTCATGATCTGACATGCAGTGACCATGGTCTCGTATTTCTTACTTAGTATGTCAGACATACTAGACAAGAGATAGACGTGGGCCTTGTCATTGGCCTTTGTCCAACGATTATATGCATCCCTGACATTCTAAGATGCATTTCGAGTAGGGAAAAGGAGGACATTCCTCCATTAAGATGAAGCGTAGATCATCATTAACCAGAATCATATTCAGGTTTGACTTCCACGTCGCATAATTCTCGTCAGTTAATTTTTTGTTTTTAAGTAGTTGAATAATTAAAGAAGACATGCTGAAACAATCAGTTGATCATATTAGTTATCTTAGTCTTAATCCATTAAAAAATCCAATCAATTCAACAAAAACAAGCAATCAAAGAACCCTAATCAAACAAATGATTTAGTTTTTGCAACAATACTTCATAAGTTTAGAGCAACAGCCATGGAAGGGTGATCAACTACTGCTCTCCTGAATTGAGACAATTTCAGCTAATAACTAATATCAGAATAGCTCATATTCTTATAGTTCTTAGCAACCATTGTTCAGTCGAGAATTCATTAACTAACTTAATTCAATCCGTAAGTCTGACCCTACCATTTTTAGATCTCAGAAGTACGCTTCAACAAGATATCGAAAGAAAACTGCTGAAGATTAACCTAAGAAACCCTATCCATTTCTGGAGTTTATGTTGTTCTGACTTCTACAATCAGGTCCTTTGAAGGGATGGTCGGGCTAAAACGACACGTAGGTGAATCATAGAAATCTCACGGTGCAACGTAATAGAGGAGACTGTAGTTGACACGCGTCCTTCTCCCACTTACTATGAATATTTCCCTATTCACCTTGTTATTGACCCATACAAGCACTCTCCGAAGGGAGACCATTCCCAGGGCGACACAAAGCCGAGTATGAATCTCACGTGTGAACTCTTAGGAACATGAAAGCTAAAAATTGATATATCATATATACCATTTTTCTCCCACTAAAATGTTCTATTAACTTAAGGTTTGTTGTACTTAGCTAAATTCTGACTAAATGAATTTATCTAAGTCTATTCTTATTATAACTCTTATAATAAAACTTTACTATAAAGTTTTTAGGTGCACTAAACTATTTAATTTATCTAGTGACGTCTCATTCTTAATAGGAATAAGGTTAATTTAACATCGGTTTTGGGTCAGTTTCCAAGTAGGAGGTGTTCCGTAAACCGTCAACATAAGTACCCCTAACCTTAGATAGAACTTTACCGGTGGAGTTCCCTTATAACCTTAAAACATATTCACTCTTAAGGTTTCTAGGTGTGTTAAACCATTTAATTGACCTAGTGACATCTTATGCTAATAGGAATAAAATTAATTCAACGTCGATTCCGACTCAGTTCCCAAGTAGGAGGTGTTTCGTAAACCGTCAACTCAAGTACCTCTAGCCTTAGACAGAACTTTACCAGTAAAGTTTCCTTATAACTTTAAATCCTATTTGTCCTACTTAGTTTCATTAAACTAAAAAAAAGAAGAAGAAGAAGAAGACATAATTCTAATCCTATTAGAATTAATGTAATCTTAGGTCTATTTAATTTTAAACAATTTAAAATTAAATCAAATTAATCCTAAGATTCTATGTTTTCATGCAACTCTTTATTATAGGTTGAAGGTTTCTAATTATCAAAATTTTTAACTATTATAAAATTACATAATTAGTTCTATAATATGCATACTATGGTTTAATTAATTAAAAACAAATTTTAAGTAAAAAATAAACTATGCAACATGCTAAACATTACATTAATATAACAAATATATTAATCTATGGATGTAATATGCTCAATGCAAATTGATTTTCATCTTAATAAATATAACACTTATATTAAAAAAAATATAAATAAATCAAGCATACATAAGACATTAATTTAAATACAACAAATTATATTTAACTAAGTAATGTCATGCGTCATCCTTATCCAATTTCAAATATTTAAAATATCAACATACTTAAAATAAGTCATAAAATTCAAATCATGCATTAATGTCATATATTATAACATTTATAATATATAAAAATGCATTAACATGCTTAAAAAATCATGCAACTAAAATATAACACTTATATTATTTGAGAATGGTGCATGATAATTATAATCTTAAGGTGGGATTTTAAACTATATGACATACATTATTGTACATAATTAATTTAATCAAACATCACATGTAATAAAATAGCAAAACAGACCAAATTTGGAACCCCTAAATTTTGATTAAAAAATATAAACTTTATATTATAATGTATCAACATACGTTATTTTAATTCCCAGAGTGAATTTGAACATTTCAAATTACAATCAATATAAATAAATCTCATTACCCTTTACGAGCTAGGAAGGGGACCCAATGGACCTACAAATCAAAAGCTACAACAATATGAGATAAATTGGCTAAACTCATTAACTACATTAATCAATATTCGTTAAGTGTGTGTACACTCCACTAAAGGCTCACAACTAACTTTTCTCATTGTAGATATATTTTTGTGTCCACGAATATAGACCAACAACAGTAAGTTAGTCCTTCACAAGTTTTTGTAACATCGGTTGGGTTAAATTACCGTTTTATCAATGCTCCTTTAATGAACAACCTATTTATGGTTCAACCAATAAACAAAAATCCCTCTCGTGCCATAGAGAGGGTAAGGCCCTTTATTCAAGTCTTGGAGATATCATTTAAGGAAACACTCATATATTACCCTAAAGTAGGGAATGAGTGAACTCCATCTTATGTAATTATGTTCTTAGCTCTCCACTCGGTCTGATCCCTAAAATGATAAGCATATTGAGTCGACAATCTGGCCACTCTCACCCGTACAAATCAAAGGATAATTTCTCACAAACAGGAGTTCATAATACACTCAAGAATAAGACTAAGTTACCTAGGTCATCCTAATGAAATAGAAATCTAACTAGTTAACGGAGTTACATCTAATGGTTATTATTTTGTGGTATGGTCTTATGCAAACTCATCGCATAGGATACCCTCACTCACATGTCAACTACACGAACCCGTTGGATCATTGCATTTGTATCAAATACAAAGTGAACCGTAACCATAGTGTTACCAGAATAAGGTACCCAACCTTATCCCTATACTATGACCCTTTAAGCTGATCTCGAACATTGATTCTTTTATGTCTCTACATACTATTCAAGACTCATAAAAAAACTTAGGATGTTAGTTTATTAGTTATTAAGACAAAACTAAGAATATAATCAATAATATTTATTATAATAATAAGACTTTATTAACAACGATCAATGGATTATATTTACAATTTACGAGTTTTAGGACATAAATTCCAACATTTTACAACTCGAAAGAAGTGTGTAATAGCTCATTAGAAAATATAATAACTAGGCCACTAAATATCTAGCAAAGGGGTTGAAGCAGATAAGAGAAGATTCAAGTGATGATGAATTGGCCTTAACTGAAGGATG
Organism: Cucumis variabilis; assembly: GCA_037974545.1. Taxonomy (NCBI): domain Eukaryota; kingdom Viridiplantae; phylum Streptophyta; class Magnoliopsida; order Cucurbitales; family Cucurbitaceae; genus Cucumis; species Cucumis variabilis. The sequence goes on from JBBPDI010089019.1 coordinate 8,529, forward strand.
TGACAAGGTTGAGAGGATTCCTTTGTCTAACCAGTTATTATAGGTGATTTGTGAGGAGATGTAGAGAGAATGCAACACCACTCACCAAGCTATTGCAAAAGAACACATTTCAGTGGAGTGAACAGGCAACAAAAGCATTGGAACAATTGAAACAAGCAATAGTTTTAATGTTGGAATTTATGTCATAAAACTTGTAGTTTGTAGTTTAAATTATATTCTGATCAATACAGTTGTTATTTAGAATTTATTAGTGAAAATTGAATGCTAAAATCTTGGACCTAATAAACTAAGGTCCCAAGGCTATCTAGCGTAAACTTGAACTTTAGATAGAGATATAAACGTGGATCAAGTTTGAGTATATAGCCCAAATGGTCTATAGTATATAAATAAGATTGGGTGCCTTATTCTAAGGACGTGGATGTAGCTCACTTTGTAGTTAGTATAAACGATGTGATCTTGAATCGTTCATGTAAAGACATAGAAGTGAGGACATCTTGCATCTTATGTAAAGAATTTACATGACTGGAACCATGAAATAGTCACTTTTAAGTTATAACATCATTGATTATATAAAATAGTACCACTTAATCTTAATCCGAGCTAACTATGAACTTTTATTCAAATGGGATTATCCTTAGATTTTTATAGGTGAGGGTAGCTCAACAGCGCTAGCCCAATAAACCTCTCATTTTCGATGTAAGACTAGATGGATGGCTAGGGACATAGGGTGCAAGACAGAAATAACTCCTACCCGCTTTCGAGTTAGTAGATATGTTGTTTTCTTAAGGACTGAATCCAAGTCTTGAACAAGGGGCCTTACCTTCTCATTGGCCTGAGATAGATTCAGTTTATTGGTTGGATCTTAAATCAATTGTTCAATAGTGGATTAGTGGGACTTAAGGATCAAGATGTAGTCTCGGGGGTAAAACAGTATTTTGACCCAATCGAGGTTACGAACAATCTGTGAAGGATTAACTTATTAATCATGGTTATATAAGATGAACACAAATATATCTATAGTGAGAGGAGTGCAACTATTAGATTTTAGTGGAATGATATGTTAGTTAACGAATATTGATCAGCGACGTCTAAAAGGGTTTGGCCAATTAATCTTGAATCGTTAGAGGACATGATCTATAGGTCCATTAGGTTCCCCTACTAGCTTATATGGAATTACTTCGAACAATCTATTGGAATAATTTGAATTGTTCAAATTAGGTAAAGAGAAAGAGAAACCGACAAATGTATGTGATATAATTATTGATTATGAGTTTGAGATAGAGCTTTATGTTTAAATGTGGCTTAAATATTAAAAATATGAATGCAGGTTCATATTCAGAAGCTCAAAATTGATGAAAATGGTTAAAATTGTAAAAAGTTAAAATGTTAGCATTTGAGTTTGATAAGTCAAACTTTAACTGACTTTATATTCAAATGTGATTTGAATTTCAAAAAAAACGAATGCAGATTCATACTCAGGTGGTCGAAATTAGTCAAGACGGATAAAATGGTAAAAAGTCAACTTAATCTCCTTCTCTCTCTTTCGTCTTTTGTCTTCCATTCCTCTTCGCTTTTTCTCTTTACCTTTTTGTGTTCAAATGAACACAAATAAAGAACCAGGGTTCTCGCGATACACATTGAAGACGTTGCGAGAACAAGCATATGATGATGCAGCCACTTATGGCATCGTTAGAAGCCACCTAATGCGATGCCACCACTTATGGCATTGACAATTTCTCGTCAAATCAATCGAAACATCTTTCACTCATTTTGACGAAAGGTGCAACTTTTGCTGACGTGGTCAACCACGTCGCCATAGCTCTCCAATTTTAATAATATATTAAGGCTTTGCCGACGACATTCCCACTAACGTCACCGTTAGGGGAAAAACATTGACGTAGGCTTGCACGACGTCTTTAGAAGTTAGAATAATATTTTTAAATACTGACTTTCATCAATGTTGTCATGATATTGTGTCGTTGTTGCCCCTATTGTCGACTTCGTTACTCTTGCGTCAAGAAAACCTATGTCTTACGACGTCTTCTTTTTCGATGCGATTTTTTGCGTCAGGATAACCCTGAATTCTTGTAGTGTTAGTGAGTTACAGTGTTAGTTTAGTATCCTTCTTAAATCATGCTTAATTTAAACCTGACTCTTGTTTAGCTGATTAATCAGACTCCTCGTCACTTGATAGTTGGTTAAGTATGTTCATTGTCGTCTTCCCTTCTTGCATTATCTTATTGTACCACGTTGCCTTTCCTCACAACACACTGTTCGATTCCTTCACCCTTCGTCCCTTTCCTCGTGTTATCTCCAACACCTACTCAACCTTAATTTGACTAACTTAAAAAATTAATTTACAAGAAACCCTCCCATTAGGACGCAAATTTCACAATGTTGGCAAGAAAAAATTGAAGTCACATGGAGTTAAGGAAACAAATAAATATATATACGATCTATATCAAATAGCAATCAAACAACCATTAGATAAAAAATAAATATACAATAATCAATATCAAATAGCAATTAGGCATGTCAAACAATAAAAGTTGCAATCAGAAGACAATCAAACAATATAAAAAAATTATTATGAGAGAAAAAGCTAATCATATGAGAATCAAAAGGTAATTAAGTGACTATCTCAAAAGTTTAACTAAAATTGAAAAAAAATAGAAGGTAATCATATGTAATCAAATGACTATTTTAGATGACTTACTAAAATTAGAAAAAAAGTTAAGATAATCCGATGACAAGTAAAAAATAATCAATTGACAATCTTATAAGACAAATAAAACAAAAGAAGGTAATTAGATCAGACGACTATTTAACAAAGACTAACTAAAATTGAAAAAAAATGTAGAAAGTAATCCGATGACAATCACATAACAAAAAAAATTGTTTTAGAAAATGAGGGACATTTTCAACCTTTTACTTCAAGTCTATCAACAAATTTGAGTTCAACAGATTGATTTTACTATTTTTATGATTTCAAAATTCAAATCACATTTAGTTAATTTTTTTTTAAGCCAAGGATGGGAGTGCCCCTTACAAATTTGTAACTTATAAGTGCCTTTAAGTTGAATTAAACAATGCAAAGATAAACAATTCAAAACTTTTAACTCATCATGACTAGCGATTCCAATCACATTAGCTTAGGTGGCCGTTGTATTCAATTAATTTAACCCAAGTTAGAATTGAACTTGAATAGTTCAGACTAAAACAAGCCTAAAAATTGAACTAAAAATTTCCGAATCTAAAGGTTTATTTGAAGATAAACAAAGGGCAAAAAATGAAGTCGAAGATCAACAGATCAGTAATCGGTCCAAAATCAACAAGTCGAAGATCAACAAAGCAGCATCCCATAAGAAAACAAAGGATTGGATAATATGAAATCAGTACAGAAGGAAATACCACTCCCACGACTTCAAATTTATACGAAAAATATGGTGTGAACTTGTAATAAATTTATCAATAATCTCAAAAAAAAATTAAAATAAAAATAGTTGACTTGAATCAATTAAAAAAAAGAAAAGAAAAGAAAAGAAAAAAACAAGAAGTATTCAGTTTCCCCAATCTTTTTGTAAGCCATTGCGTGTTCTTATAAATCTCTCGACTCCATTTCTTCAAAATACTCTCTCTCATTTCTCAATCATGTCATCCATGGCTTCTTCTTCTTCGTCTCAAATTTTTTCTTCTTTCATTCCCAGAACTATTCTTCTTGTTTCCGTCGTGGCTTTTCTTCTCTCATCACAACCACATGCCCTGAAATCACCTTTTTCCCCCATCGACCTGCTTCCTTTGTTACCCAGACAGGTCTCATGGCCGGTTCTCAACTATCTCAACAACGCCGCTGACCTTCTTCCTACTTTCGTTGGAGCT
>JBBPDI010089032.1:0-12405 GCA_037974545.1 Cucumis variabilis
GTACCCTGCACAGTCACAGTCTTGTGATCCCGTAGGATACACACAATCAGTCTAACGCCCCGAAGGACGCATAATCAGTCTAGTGTTCTGCAGAAACACATATCAGTCAAATAATCCTGTAGGATACAAAAAGGTGGTGATCCCGAAGGACACCTGCAAGGAATCTACACAATAGGATAACTAATAATTTTTCCCCTCAGTCCAATCTTTACATCTTAACAGTCAATCACAATTTATTCTCACAACCTCATCGCATAGTCTCTACTTAACTCCTAGCGATCAACTTACTCTAGATCAGCCCACACCCAGTCAACCCTCTAAAGTAACCATTACGTTCTCCACAGTCTACAAGAGTTCAACCACACCATCTCCTCAATTCCAAAGAAACACATCCTCAATACAGTTTCATACATTCAGACAATACAAGAATCCGTCTTTTCAAACCTAGCCCCTATAAGCATCATCATCAGGATTCAATCATTCATTAATCATATGTGTATAAATACATATTCAGTCAGATACAACAATGCACCCAAGTGCCAGTCCATATCCATCCATACATAGATATTCATTTTCTCAATCGAACACAACATACAATAAACAATAAGTATACAGTCAAAAGTATAAATCACAATCATCATCCTCTCTCTCTTAAATCAGATATAACAACACAATTCGTCACATTCAAGGCTACAAATGAGTCCGGTAGGAAGCCCCTTACCTTAATGTTACCTAAGCACCTTAATCGAACTAATGCCCGCGAAAACAACCTGAACATAATAACAAACCTCAGTAATTTTCCCATATTGTTCCTTCGTTCAATACATTAAACTACATTATCCATGAACTTACCCAAGAAGGTGGAGACTCTAGCTCCAATGAAACTTATGGTCAACACTTAAGTATCCTAACACCAAGATGTCGATGTCACCTTCAAGAACCAATTCAACCAATTACTAATCCAAACCAAAATAGTTATGCAAATAAATCATCCACCAACAAATTCTAACTGTCCACAGTGAAACAAAACAGTAAAGCTAAAATAATTCGAATGGCAGCAAGCTAATCGAAGTCTAAGCGTGGTTACATTTGAAAAGAAACCCAAATTAGATCGGACTCATCATACCACTAGTAGACGAACGCTGACTTGACAAACTCTGGAGTGCAAATTGGAAGGGAACGGTCGTCGACCTGTGCGAATGGAGTTGACCCGTGCGGACTGGTTGCAACGGCGTACAGCGAGGTCGGACGAAGGCCAGACGAAGAGACCTGGGCGAAGATCTGGGCGGAGATTTGGGCAGAGATGGAGATGCAGGCGATCGGTAGGAAGTGCGACATTGGGTTTTTCACGAACGGTGGGATGACTACGGCTTCATCATCAATCGTCGATGGGGTACGGTAGTGCGATGAAAGGAAGAGAAAGGAAGAAGACTGGAGATATCGACAGGCAGTGGGGGGTAGGGCTCGAGAAGAAGAAAAAGTTTGAGGGGGTGTGTGTGTGGTCGCGTGAAGAAGAAAGGAAATCAAATTTCTTTTTCTTTTCTTTTTTTTTACCTAATTAATAATAATAATAACAACAACAACATATTATTATTATTATTATTCCCCAAATCAAATTTCTCCTTGACTTCTTTCTTTTTCTTAAATTAAAAAAACTATCCTCTTACAAGCTAAAGGAATAAATAACACCCAACCAACATTTAAACCTTAAAATAAAGAAATTTGATTAAAAGAATTTACCTTAACGTTCGGGGTGTTACAATTTCCATTAGTGAAGCAAGAATTTCTTGCACAAGAAATTTGCAATTTATCACCATTACGCCAACAACTTTTTCAGTAATTAGGTATTTAGTAGGATTAGAGTTATTAGAGTATTCCACTGTTACATGATTTGTAGCACCATTATCAATATATCAATTTGGATCTACCACTATTTCTGCGGTTCGATTGAGACTTCCAGCAATGTTAGGACCTTGTCTTGATCTTTGGTTAAAATTTTGATTTCCAGCCACAAATTCTATGTTGAACCTATTGTAACATACAAGAGCTGAGTGACCATATTTTTCACATACCTGACATGTAGGTTTATTTTCATGTCCACGGCCTTGTCCTCATTGACCTCTATTGTGGTTTCCACTGAATTTATTTCCTCCCTGATGGCCAAAATATTTTTGTCGATTGCCATGGAACTAATTTCTAGATGGTCGTGGTTCATTTTTATTTTTTGCTTTGTGCAACATTCATAGCAACATCATGAACAATATTTTCAGTATTTTTATATGATTTTTAATGTTTAAGATGTTTTTAAAAAATCAACAATTCAGATTGAATATCAAGCCAAGAGATATAAGGTTTTCCTTGATATAAATCTTATCTAAGCCCAACAAGACTTGAGATATTAAAGTTCGTAAGGAAACCCAAATTATCAGTAGTTGTTTTCCGAATATGTAAATATAATCTTCCATTTTCATGTTACCTTTTCGAGTTTTTTGAAAAATCTAGCGAAGATAGTCCTCTTCGACTCTTGATTGAATGTCAAATAGTTCTTGTGTTGCTTCCCACATGTCTTTGACATTATTAAATCCCATGAGTTGAACAGCAACCTCCGGAGTCATGGAGTTGTACAACCATCCAAGTAGCAATAAATCAGTTGTAATCCATTTTTCAAATTTGGGATTGACTAATCTATCAGATGAAGAGCTTGAAGATGCGCCATCACCAGTTTCTGCAGAAGTTTCGATCATGGTGGTGTCATAGTCTCTCATCGACAACGAGATAAATTGAGGTTGACATGGATTTTCATTCGTGAGATGGCCATTCAACTTGTAGCTTTTCAAGATAGGTAGAGCAAGTGTTGTCCATAGTAGGTAATTTCCTCTTTCAAGTTTGACAGTGGTTAGCTGGTTCAAAACTTGATTTACTAGAGGATTTGAAAAAGAAAATGTAGCATAGGTAGGGGCGGCGAAGGCCATTAGGGCTCTGATACCAAAATGAAGTCTGAAGAATACTGACATTTCTTTAAAAAATCTTTCTCACTTTTATGATAATTTATATTAAGTATTTAGGGCAGACTTTTATACACAGTAAATCCATAACTTAAGGGTTCAATAAATAAAAATTAATAGTGAATTACACCAATTGTAATACAGGTGGAAGAGAAATATTGGTTGTGGTAAATTTATTTTAACCAATAGATGCTTCTAGAATTATTCCCTAACAAAATTAAAGTAACAAAATAATAGTTATCAAATTGATACTTGGGGAACTATATGAACACATGATTTAAATTAGGATCATTAAAAAATCAAAAGCCATACATCTCAAACCTTACAATATTGTTGATCCAAATAGGCACATTAGATAATAAAAAAAGAAATTTAATAAAAACTATTAAAAGAGTATAGTTGAATAAATATTTGTAAGAATAGCAAATGTGGACCAGCCAACTTGTAAGTTTTTTATAAAAGGTAAAGTTTTTGAGTGGTTATCATAAAGTTTGTTTTTATAAAATGCTATTTTTATAAAAGGTAAAATAAGACATTTCTCAAATTGAAAGCTATTAGTAATAGCATCTATCAGCAATTGCAACTTATAGCAGCTATCGATGATAACTTTTAATTTGAGAAAACCGAAAAAAAACACTTGTATTGGTGGCAAATAGAAAGTTACCAATGATAGTAGCTATCAGTGATAACAATTGATAACAATTACTGGTGGAATTAATTAATGGTAGTTATTGGTGGCTATCACTGATAGTTGCTATTAGCAATAACTTTCAATGAAAAAACTAGGAAGGAGTATGTGGAAAAATCCTTTTTCGAATTGGACATAATCACTGATATAGTTGGTGTCATTGATAGCTTTTAATTTGACAAATTTGAAAAGAATCGTCCAAAATAGAGGTTGCATGTGAGTTTTTTAATCATTTACTAATTTTTGTGTTATATATGCAACTATTTTATCTTTGTACTATATATTGTATTAGTTTCGATTTAAATGTCATCTATGCAAGCGACTCTTTTTTTTTGGCATAATTATGCTCAATAATGTTCGTTCTGGCAATTAAAGCAACAAAATCAACATAAATAACTCAAAATTTACAAACGCAAAGTTAATTGAAAAGAACTTCTTAGTAATTACCAACGACATAAACATCATATTTGTTATGTATATTTGAGCAACTCAGACCTTCTACCATATGCAACTAGACCATGAAGGCCATGATCTCCATTGCTTCCATCAACGAACCTTATCATAATACTATTATAACCCTACTTACATAACCCTTCCCCCAAACACCTTTTATTATAAAACTTGTTTTATTATAACGCTAACCCTTCTATAACTCAACCCTTCCTTCAAACGCACCCTAGATGTTTTAGTTACTTTTACTACGTACACTACAAGAAATTCAATTTTTAGTAACGCACAAAAAATGTTAGTAAAACTAAAAACACACTGCTAAAAGTATTAGGGAAGCCAAGACCTATAGCGCTAAGATAGTCACAGTATTTAAATGTTAAGTTTCAGCAACATATAATAGTGTTGCTTAATGCATGTTAATTTATGACCCTTAGAATCATCTTTTGCAACATATTTAAGTGTTGGCAAAATTAATAACTTGGGCCACTAAAAATTGGACATTACTTTTTTTTATAGAAAACAACTATGATTTATTGACATTAAAGAAACATTAGTAAAAATATTTTATTAACTAAACTTGTTATAAAATATCAAATATGATAATGTTAGACATTATCATTAAACAACATACAATAACACCAACTTTGCCCACACAGGTTTACATGAGATGAACTTTATAAACAAACATCTACCACCAACTAAATTTTTTAACCAACCTAAACAAGTAACAACAAACAATTCCACCATCCACGATAACAAAAGTTCACTTTGACAGCAAGAAAAATTTCTCTGGCCCAAATTATCTCTATAGCTCAAAGTTCCTCTTAGAATTTGTACTCCACAAATGTGTTTATCAATACACTATGCGTAAAAAGTTATGTATTGAATATTGATGTGTATTAGTTGAAGTTGGTAGTTGGTTATTACTTAGTCAATTATTCTATTAATTTGTTGTTATTCAGTCACTGTATCTTTAAGCCTATATATATGTTTATCACTGTACTTGATAACTATTAGAAATATCACTTATACATATTTAAGATTGATTCAAATTACGTGATTATTTAAATTAATATTTTTTAATTTATTTTCTATTAATAGGTTAAGTTTGTGGGTAAGTGGTGTAACAACGTGGCTTTTATTTTTAGTAAGTTTCAGTTTTTTGTAAGCCTTTAATAAGGCATTTTAATTGATTATTCTATATGAAAAAAAGAAAGTAGTTTTGTGGCCTGGCCTAGTGAATTTTTTGCTTCTGTATCCATAAGGTGTCCAAAATTTCACCAACAATTTTGGTATCAGAGCCAAGTTCGAGAGAGTGAGTTAAGTGTAAAACACAGTAAGAAAAGATGGGTAGCAGTGGCAATACTATGGGTACAACCAAACTCTCATTCCAATCTTCAAAGGAGAAGGCTACGAGTTTTGGAGTATTCGTTTGAAGACTCTTCTCAGATCTCAAGACTTATAGGACTTAGTAGAACAAGGCTATGTGGATCCTGACGACGAAGGCAAGTTGCAGGAGAACAAGAAGAAAGATTCGAAGGCGTTGGTGATCATTCAACATGCAGTCCATGACAGTGTTTTTTTGCGGATTGTTGCATAAACAACCTCAAAACAAGCGTGGCTGATTTTGCAAAAGGCATTTCAAGGAGATTCAAGAGTACTTGTGGTTAAATTGCAATCACTTAGGCGAGACTTTGAGACCTTGGTGATGAAAAATGGAGAATCATTTGCTGATTTTTTGTCACGGGCAACGACAATTATTAGTCAGATGCAAACATACGGCGAGACGATTATGGATCAGACTATAATAGAGAAAGTATTGAGAAGTTTGACTCCAAAGTTTGATCATGTTGTGCTATAATAGAAGAATCAAAGGATCTGTCTACTTTCACATTTATTGAATTAATGGGATCTATTCAAGCACACATGAGTCAAGAATCAATAGATCGATAGGAAGAAATGAAGAAAAAGCATTTCAAGTAAAGTATGTAGTTCCAAAGTATAATGACAGTGATCGTGTGATAACTCGAGGCAGAGGAAGAGGAGGATATCGTGGTCGAAATCGTGGTATCGAAAAAGGATGTAATCGAAATGCAGAACAAAGGCAGTTCAGTGTGCAATCAAACAACAAAGCTAATATTCAATACTACCATTGCAAGAAGTTTGGTCATGTAAAGGTAGACTGTTGGTACAAAAATTAGAGAGCCAATTTTGCAGCAGAGATGAAGCATCGGAGAATAATGGAAAGGGTGAAAATAAGCTTTTTATGACAAACATATCTAGTGATCAAAAGAAAGCGGAGGTGTGGTTCATTGACAGCGATTGTTTGAACCACATGACAGGCTTGAAGCCTGTATTCAAGGAGCTTAACGAAGGAGAAAAGTTGAAGTTGGAGCTCTAAAACGGCAAGGAGATACAAGTAGAAGGCAAAGGAACAGTGGGAATTGAAACTCACCATGGAAATAGAGTTCTCACAAATGTTCAGTATGTGCCCGATATTGGATATAATTTGCTGAGTGTTGGACAACTAATGGAGAGTGGGCATTATATTTTGTTTGACGATGGTGTGTGCTTGATAAAAAATAAGCAAACGCGACAAGTTTTGGCAAAAGTAAAGATGACCAAAAGCAAAATGTTTCCTCTAGAAGTTTCAAATGTGGAAAATTTTGCTCTTACTGTTACTGCAACTAATACAACAAAAAACAACTCGGAGTTATGGCATTTAAGGTATGGGCATCTTAATATTAAAGGGATTTCTTTGCTAAATCAAAGAGATATGGTTATTGGGTTACCGAAAATCAGTGCTGTTAATATCTGTTAAGGATGTGTGTATGAAAAACAAACTCAAAAATCTTTTCATATTGGAAAAGCTTGGAGAGCCTTGAAGTGTCTCGAGCTAATTGATGTTGATCTGTACGGGCCTATGCAAACAAATTTTCTTGGTGGGAGCTTTTATTTCTTAATTTTTATAGATGATTATAGTCGTATGAGTTGGATATATTTTCTAGAAAGCAAATCAGAAACATTTGAGAAGTTCAAGCATTTCAAGGTAAAGGTAGAAAAGCAAAGTGGCACGTTCATCAAATCTCTTCGCAGTAATAGAGGTGGAGAATTTTTATCCAACAACTTCAACCATTTTTGCGAGGAACATAGCATCCATAGGGAGTTGACAAAACCTTACACTCTAGAGCAAAATGGGGTAGCTGAGAAGAAGAATCAAACTGTGGTAGAAATGGCAAGAAGCATGTTGCAAATGAAAGGCCTTTCGAGTGATTTTTGGGCTGAAGAAGTTTCGACTTCCATCTACCTTCTGAACATCTCACCAACAAAGGCTATCATGAATAAAACTCCGTTTGAAGCATGATATGGAAAAAAAACCCAATGTAAGTCATTTAAGAGTTTTTGGTTGTGTTTCTTATGCTTTGGTACCCTCTCAAGTTCGTCAAAAACTTGATAACAAATCTGAAAAATGCATTTTTGTTGGTTATTGTACTCAATTCAAAGCATATAGATTATATAACTCTCTTAATGGCAAAATTCTCACAAGAAGAGATTTAGTATTTGATGAGAGTGCTAGTTGGGATTGGCAAAATAACAAAGAATATGTTTATCGGGTGGGTGGTGAATTGACAACTGATGGAGAACAAACTGTGGTTGAATCCTCAATGGAAACACCTACTTCAACACCTCCGTTGAGTGCTCCATCAACACCACAAAGTTACCACTCTTCATCAAGTAATGATGAAACATAGGATGAACTGCCATCTTAGAGGTTTCGATCCATGGAAGATATCTATAATTCTTCTCAATTTTCTCTTATGGTTTCTGACCCAATGTGTTATGATGAGGCAGCAAGCAAAGAAGAATGACAGCAAGCAATGAAGGAAGAAATGACAACTATTGAGAAGAATGGAACATGGAAAATTGTAGACTTACCGGAAGGAAAAAATGCCATTGGCTTGAAGTGGGTGTATAAGACAAAATTTGCTGCAGATGGGAGTTTAGAGAAGCACAAAGCTCGTCTTGTGGCAAAAGGATATGCATAGCAACATGGTATTGATTTCGAGGAAACTTTCTCTTCTGTAGCTCATTTTGAAACCGTGAGAGTTGTTCTAGCATTGACAGCACAATAAAAATGATCGGTCTATCAATTTGATGTCAAGTCAGCCTTTCTTAATGGAGAATTACAAGAAGAAGTCTATGTTGAACACCTAGAAGGTTTTGTTAAAAAGGATAACGAAGAAAAGGTGTATAAATTGAAAAAAGAGTTGTATGGGTTGAAACAAGCTCCTCGGGCGTGGTATAGCAAAATCGACAGATATTTTCAGCAAAATGGATTCAAAAGGAGTGCAAAGGAGCCTATCTTGTATGTGAAAAAGGGAGGTAAAAATGATTTCATCATTGTTTGTCTTTATGTTAATGATATCATTTATACTAGTTCATCTAAATCTCTTGTTGCTGAATTTAAATCACATATAAAGAATAAATTTGAGACTGACAAATTTAGGTTTGTTACATGTCTTTTTTGGTTTAGAAGTTTGTCAAAGTGATGGTGGGATATTTATCTCACAAAAGAAGTATGCCAAGGATCTTCTAAAAAAATTTGGTATGATCAACTGCAAGCCAGCAACTACACCAATGAATTTGAATGAGAAGCTACAACAAAACGATGGTGCAGAGATGGTCGATGTGCAATGGTTTAGAAGCCTTGTTGGAGGCTTGATTTATCTAACTCATATTCGTCCCGATATTTCGTATTCTATTGGTGTGATTTCCAGGTTTATGCAGTGTCCTTCAAGGAATCATTTTGGAGCAGCAAAGCGGGTTGTGCGATATATTGCTGGAACTATAGAATATGGCATTTGGTACTCTAAAGTTTCTGAGTTCAAATTATGCGGGTTCACAGACAGTGATTGGGCGAGCTCCTTGGATGATAGGCGAAGTGTTTCAGTGAATGTGTTCACTTTAGGGTTAGGAGTCATTACTTGGAGTTCGAAGAAACAAGCAACTGTTGCTTTATCGTCTTCGAAAGCAGAATATGTTGCAGCAACTTCAGCAGCATGTCAGGTAATCTGGTTGCGAAGAATGCTAACGGAACTCCAACATGAGCAAGAGGGAGCAACTATGATATTCTGCGACAAAAAAGCAACGATCTCAATGACAAAAAATCCGACCTTTCATAGCCGGACAAAGCACATTGATATTCGCTTTCATTTTATTCGTGATTTGGTTACAAAGGAAGAAGTTTCTCTGTCATATTGCAGCACACATGAGCAGTGGGCTGATATTCTTACAACAGCTTTGTATCCATAAGGTGTCCAAAATTTCTCCAACAATACAAGCTACGTTTGTGAGATTGCCTTGATATACCATAGAATAACTAAGAGGATAGTAATAAAGAAATTATTTTTGCTTGATTATTCCATGATAAGCCATTGGTATTTATGCATGTTCCATAAGAATATATATGGTAAAAGTTACAGACAGACTTGATTAAAGATCATAGGTCCAGGAGGAGATTATGGAACAAATAAATATGATAGATTGAGAATATTGGAATATTCAACTACGTACGAGAATAATAATAATAATTTTTAGAAATCTTATTCTGGCCTTGTGTAGACATGTGTTTTGGCCTTGCCTACTTTTTGGACTTAATACTCTTTGTCAAAAAGAAGAGAAAAGAAAGAAAGAGAGACAAATTCTCATTTTTCATCTTTGAATTCCAAAAACAAAAGGCTGTAGATAGAATAATGAAAATTTTATCTAGATTTATACATATAAAACACAACAATTATTTCAAAACTCAAAACTTCAAAAAAAAAACATTTTTTTTACAAGTATAAATATCACGATCTATTTTTGATAGACTATTATATATATTTATCGTGATACATATAGCTACAAATAATAACATATTTTAGTTTATTACCGTTCATTTAGAGTGAAGAAATTTGAATTCAAAACTTTTTGTGTCTTCGAAAACATAGATGTCACTTAAGCTATGTTCATGTTAATATTAATTATTATTTATTTTTTAATTGAACTACGTTGACCTCATAGATTTAAATAGAACTATACATTCTTTATTGTCTTGATTCATTAATTGGAAAAAAGTTTGAATGAACAACAATTCTCATGGTTCGTTTCATTTTCTTAGGAGTGATTTCATTGAAAGGTTTATTTATGTTTACACTTATACATTCCATAAAATAAGATTACCACAAAGTTATCTTACCAGTAATTTTTAGTAAATAATCCTTCTATATTACAATAATTAAATATAATTATAACAGTTAGATATCCAATACATAGATTACCAATTTTATATAACTCTTATTCAATTTCATTTTTAATATTCATCCTATTAAATTTCATATAATATATAATATCTTATAAATGTAGGTGTACAATATATAAGTGAGTTCAATTGAAATCTTTCATTTCTCACTTTTCCTTTGTTCTCTTATTTTGCTTTATTGATATTATTGTCCACAGTTAAAAAGAATATTTTCAGAAGTGATTTTGTAAAAATAAAATGAAAAAGAAACTTATATGACATGTCACGATGCGAAATAAAATTTAAGAAATTAGAAATTATCAACCAAATATATAATAGAAAAGAATAAAAAAATATTAAAAAGAAAAGAAAAAGGATGCGATGAAAGAGAAGAGAGTATGTACAGAGGATGTGAGAACAATTAATTAAATGGGAATCCTTCAATGAACAGAAGAATGTATCAAATCGATACAAAGAACGGATGATATATATCTCGTATTCACACAAGAAAACAAAAAAACAAACAAAAAACAAACAACAAATAATTAATAATTTCGAAAGTCCTATCATTATGGGTCCCACCTTCCCTTCCTTTTGATGCCACGCTGTTTTGTCTATCTACTATTCACTCTTTGACTACATATTACTTGCACCTAAAAGGCACAGTCCTTTATATTGATATTGCATACACCCAAAACCAAGTATTTCTTAATACCTAATTTAGATTTAATTACAATATTTACGACTACTCCTACCTTTAAATTTTAATGTTACTAGTTAACATGTCTAACCTCAAATATGTGCTAGTTTACAGCAAATATTAACCAATTATCACAAGTGTGATTAAATTGTTGATGAGAAAAGTAAATAATAGAATTTTATGTTACATATGTTTGGTTAAGAGAAGAGCGCAGTTTTTAAGTGTTTGATATAGTATCTATTTACTTATCCTCTTTCTTTTTTTTCTCTTTTTTGTTTTCTTTGTATTGGAGATTGCTTAATAGTTTAGGTTTAGTTAAACTATATTTACATTGATTATTTTACTTAATCTAATAATTTATGCATGATTCCATAATACATATGTTGGAAACTTCTTCAGTTTTGTAAATGCACTTAAATATTTGAGTTATTTACGATTTTGATATGGAGTTAAAGGAGTGTAATATATAAACTTTCTGAACTTAGTGACGTATTTTTTGTATTCTGAAAAATTCTCTTTAGTAAAATTGTTCTTCTTCTACTATGTTGGCCTAGTTAACACACTGTTAGTGAGCTATGTATATATCTATATCGATTTTATATGTTTTTTTGTATTGCTTAATTGTTGATTTCGTAATCACATATTTAAAAGGACTATATTGATTTTGAAAATAATCTATTGAGCATTTGACAACAAACGAACTTATCTTTGTCATTGTATGCGTTAGAGTTGAATTATGTTCATATTTACTATTTTATTTAGACTAATTGTCTGTACAAATATTCAAAAGGATAATCTCTTTAACCATATGTTGAGTAGTTGATCATAAACTAATCGAAAAATGAGACAACATTCTAGCATTAGGTTAGTTAGCCTTAGTGTGAGAGCATCCATCAATCCACTAACACATGTAAACTCAAAAGAATTATCTCTCTAATCATTTGTTGATCAAGAAAAAAATCAAAGGAATACCATCAGTAATTTTTACAAGGTCAATTAAACTATGTTCATCTCAGTCCTTTTACTTACTTCAAACTAGAATGAATTCACTAATATACACAAACTTCAAATACTCATCTCCCTAGCAATTATTTGTTGAAAGGTATCAAATTACAACCCTTTTAAAAATAGGTCAATTAAGACCTAAAATACAAAATATATATATGTGAACAAAAGAAAAGGTACATTAACACGACTTAAATTCGAAAGTCAAGAAAAGAGTTTGATTTAAAATCGAGTGATTCACACGTTTTTAGGGATAAAAGAAGGAAAGAAGAATTAG
>JBBPDI010089048.1:0-12403 GCA_037974545.1 Cucumis variabilis
AGTCCTTCACGAGTGTTTGTAACACCAGCTGGGTCAATTTACCGTTTTACCCCTAGGTTACCTCTAATCCTTAAATATCAGTGTTCCTCCAATGAACAACCTATTTATGGTCCTACCAATAAATAGAAATCCCTCTCGTACCATAGAAAGGGTAGGACCCTTTGTTTAAGACCTGGAGACACCATTTAAGGGAACACTCATCTACTTACCCTAAAGTAGAAAAAGAGTGAATTTTATCTTATTTAATTATGTTCTCAAGCTCTCTACTCGGTCTTGTCTCCAAAATGATAAGCTTATTGAGTCGACAATCTGGCCACTCTCACCCGTACAAATTAAAGGACAATCCCTCGTGAATAGGAGTTCATAACACACTCAAGATTAAGGCTAAGTTACATAGTTCATCCTAGTGAAATAGAAACCTAACTAGTTAGTAGAGGAAATGTTGTCATTAGTAGTAATTCGGTCAAGTACAAGTCCTTATTCAAGCCCTGTATTGTTGGTAAGGAAGAAAGATGGAAGTTGAAGATTTTATGTTGATTATCGAGCTCTAAATAATGTGATTGTGCCTGATAAGTTCCTCATACCAGTGATTGAAGAACTGTTTGATGAGTTGAATGGAGCTACCATGTTCTTGAAGATTGACTTAAAAGCGGGATATCATCAAATTCGAATGTGTTCAGAGGATATGGAGAAGACAACATTTAGGACTCATGAGGGTCATTATGAATTTCTAGTAATGCCCTTTGGGTTAACTAATGCTCCAGTAATGTTTCAGTCCTTGATAAATGCTGTATTTAAACCATATCTGAGAAAGTTTATCTTAGTATTCTTTGATGACATACTAATATACAACAGTGACCTCGTGACTCATTTAAGCCACATGAAGGCAGTTTTGGAGGTATTGAGAAAGAACGAGTTGTAAGTAAATAAAAAGAAATGTAGTTTTGCGAGGTCTAGGGTGGACTACTTGGGCCACATTATTTCTGGGAAGGGAGTGGAGGTTGATCTAGAAAAGATAAGAGTCATTAAAGCATGGCCTCTTCCAGTGAATGTAAGGGAGGTATGAGGATTCTTGGGTTTAACTAGCTATTATTGGAAGTTTGTTCAACATTATAGCACAATTGCAGCTCCACTGACACAGTTGTTGAAGATAGGGGGATTTAAATGGACTGGAGAAGCTTATGAGGCTTTTTTTAAACTTCAGTAGGCTATGATGTCTCTTCCTGTTTTGGCCTTGTCGGATTTCAGCATACCATTTGAGATAAAGACAGATGGATCAGGGTATGGATTGGGGGCTGTGTTAGTGCAGAATAAACGACCTATTGCTTATTATAGTCATACTTTGGCAGTCCGAGATAGAGCTAAGCTGGTTTATGAGAGGGAGTTGATGGCAATAGTTATGGCAGTACAGAGGTGGCATTCTTATTTGTTGGGCAGAAAATTTATAGTAAAGACGGACCAAAGATCACTCAAGTTTTTGTTAGAGCAGAGAGTGATACAATCTCAATATCAAAAATGGATATCTAAGCTCTTAGGATATTCATTTGAAGTGTTATATAAACCTGGCCTTGAGAATAAAGCGGCGAATGCACTGTCCAGAATGCCCACCTTCAATCAATTGAATTAGTTAATGGCTCCAAGCATAATCGATGTTGTTGTGATTAAAGAAGAGGTAGGCAATGATAAGAAGTTGCAGAAGATTAGAAAAGAGTTATAGGAGAAGGGAGGAGATCCAAATCACAAATTTTTGGTGAAATAAGATATGCTGATGTATAAAGGCCGATTAGTGATATCGAAGACTTCCAAATTGATTCCTATGATTTTACATACATATCATGATTCAGTATTTGGAGGACATTCAGGGTTTTTGAGAACTTATAAAAGAATGACTAGCGAGCTATATTGGGAGGGAATGAAACAAGATGTCAATAAATACTGTGAGGAATGCATAATATGTCAGCGAAATAAGAGATTAGCATTGTCTCTAGCTAGGTTGCTAACACCATTAGAAGTACCTAATAGAGTATAGGAAGATATTTCCATGGATTTTGTTGAAGGGTTACCGAAGGCTAATGGAATGGAAGTTATATTTGTGGTAGTGGATCGGTTTAGCAAGTATGGGCATTTTTTGCCTCTTAAACATCCTTATACTGTAAAAACTATTTCTGAAATCTTTGTTAAAGAAATTGTACGGTTGCATGGGTTTCCTAAATCCATAGTTTCTGATAGAGATAAGGTGTTCCTAAGTCATTTTTGGAGGGAATTATTTAGGCTGCCTGATACACGCCTGAATTATAGTATGGCATACCACCCTCAATCTGATGGACAAACTCAAGTGGTAAATCTGGGAGTAGAGAGTTATTTGCGTTGTTTTGTGGGGAGAAACCTAAGTAATGGATGAAATGGTTACATTAGGCAAAATTTTGGTATAATACTACTTACCAACGTTCGCTGGGGATTACCCCTTTTCAAGCTATTTATGGCAAATTACCTCCCATTTGGTCTATTATGGAGATCGGGATACACCAAACTCAACATTTGATGAACAATTGAAAGAGAGAGATATAGTGCTTGGGGTTTTGAAGGAACATTTACGACTGGCGCAAGACAAGATGAAAAAATATTCTGACTTAAAGAGGAGAGAGGTCCAATATCAGGTTGGAGAATTGGTTCTGTTGATGTTAAGGCTATATCGGCAAGTCTCCTTGCGGAAGAAAAGGAATGAAAAACTATCTTCTAAGTTTTTTGGACCTCATAAAATACTAGAAAAGATTGGGCCAGTGGCATATAAGCTCGAATTGCCAGATAGCGTAGCTATACATACTGTTTTTCATGTTTCTCAATTAATAAAGGTGATCGGTCCTCACAAAGAAAATAAGGATGAGATTCCCATGTTGACAGAGAAATATGAATGGAAGGCTGTACTAGAGGAAGTCTATGGATACTTGAAGAATAAGGCTAGAGGTTGGGATATGTTGATAAGCTAGAAGGGTTTGCCTCGACATGAAGCTACATGGGAATTATGTGAGGATATACAACATCGTTTTCCAGATTTCTACCTTGAGGACAAGGTGAATTTGGAGAAGGAGTGTAATGATAGACCCTCGATACTACATCAGTATAGTAAAAGAGGAAAAAAGAAATTATCATGCACACATGAAGAGCACATGAGGGGTTAATAATGGGAAGGGTTAGTTACCTTATTGTTAGTATAAATAAAAAGGGAGTCGTAGGCGGGAAAGTTAATTAACTTTTTGGTTGGAAGAGTTATTTTTGTTTTTCCTTGAGAGAGAGGGAAACAGAAGAGAATTCGTATTATAATTAGGGTTTTGTTTTGCATTCTATCATCAATAATATAGTAACAAATTCATACAAGAGTTGGTTTCCATCAGTTTCCTTCAACAACTAAATCCCATTCTTTTGTTCTGCCTTTCCGGCCTTAGTCAAACTCACACCATCTGAGCAACAGAGTTTTTCTGCAAGGATTCCTTCGATGCGTCCAGCATTGAGATATCAATTTGACATGCATGTATACGAGTCAACATGCAAGGAATCGCATGATCATTTCTTTGACTAAAGGCATCAATTGTTCAGTTAATCGCTCCTTTTCTAAGTTCTAACCCAAAATCAAGTTTGGGCAGGTTTATCTACCTCTTTGCTTGACTCGAAGTCAGTTTCGACTGAGTATTGAAGGGGTTGGTAACAACGTTGTTTGTCTCTCTAACATAAGCGGATCCCATGAATACAGTCTCCAATCCCTCAAACAGTGTATCGTGGTGTAGCCACCTATTTTTATCCTACACATATTTTTTTAAATAATAATAATAATATTAGTAATAATGGCTAAACTTATTTATTTTTAAATGTAAAAAAAATTAGTAATAACATAATATCTTATAATATTTTATTTTTATCATTTTAGGAAACAAAAATAAATTAATTTATTTTAAAAAAATCTTTTAATATCACATTTGTACTATTTTAGGAAAAAAGAAATGAATTTGTTTTAAATAAAATCTTATAATATCACTTTTATCATTTTAGGAAAAAAAGAAAATCAATTTTAAATAAAAAATCTTTTAATATTCATTCGATTTATTAATTAATTTTTCACAAAATCTCAAAATATATTATTTATGTTATTATAGGAAAAAATAAATTTTAATTTATTCATAATATCCACTTTTAATTTTATTCTTATTAATTTTTTCCTAATTATGATATACCCCTGAGTCTATAAATAGGGATATTTGTCATTTGCAAAAGGAGGAGAGAAATTTCTTGAGGAAAAAAGTTTCTTGGAGAAAAAAAATTCTTTAGAGAGAGTGCTTAGAAAATTTTTTATTATTTAGAGCGAATATCTGCAAAATGTGAGTTTTTCTTATTCTTTTACTTACCTTATTGTCTCTACTTTTTTTTTTTACTTTATCTTAAGCAAATCAAATTCCACGTTGAAATAAACTTAGTTGGAGGTTGCATTTGGTAGGGATTAAATCCCAAGGATTCGCACCTCATACAACAACTAATTTCTTTGGGATTCCAATTCTTATTTTTCTTTTCTTTTTTTTTTAAAAAGAGAAAGAGAAAGAAAAGAAAATGTAGGAAAAGTTTAGTAATTTTTTTACTTTTTTTTCTTTCTTTTATCATCATTTAAAAAAAAATCTTTAGCCTTTTTCTTCTCTCTAAAAAGATAGGGAGAAAGAAAACGACATAAAAAACTGTTCGTTTTTTTATTTATCCGTATTTCATTACTTTTTTTCTTAAATCCCACCTTTTAACCTTTATTTTCTTTTCTCTAAAATGTAGAGAGAAAGAATGAGGATAGAGAAAATTTGATCATTATTATTGTTATTACCATTATTATTATTATTATTATCATTTTCTTCTTCTTATTATATTATATTTTATTACTATTACAGTTCTTTTTTCTTTTTACTTGTTGTTGTTGTTGGTTATTATTATCAATATTATTATTGTTGTTATTTTTTTATTTCTTTTATGGGTCGCCACCCCTCTACCATTTTTCTTTCTTTCTTTATTCATTCTTTTTTTTTGTTTATTTCCTTATTTTATTTATTGTTGTTATGTTTTCTTTCTTTTACTTATTTACATTACTATCATAATAATTATTGTTAGATGCACTTGAATGTAACTCTTTATATTTAAAATTTTTAATATTTTAAAATCCTTTCAAATTTGAAATTTTTTATGTTTTAAAATAAAGACTTGTTTTAATCATTTAGCAAATTTGTCTCTAATGTTAGAAATGTTTTATGTTTTTCAAAATCTTCAGAATTAACCTATGATTTCATAAGGTTTCCTAAATCAGTCTAATCTAAAAAACTTATACTGTTACCCTTAAATAAAATCCTACGACGGAATCTAAAAATTTGGGAATTCGATTTTCTAAAATTCTTGAGGTGAGGAATCACATCTTTGGAAGTCCAAGATATGATCCCAAGAAAAAATGAATTTAATCAATGTTTAAAAAAAAATCTTTATTCGAAGAATAGCCTATGATAGATTTTGAGAAATTGTAATAATTTCTCATTTTCTTAAGGTGAGAAGTTTCCTTCAATATATAGTATAATTAATGGAATATTATTCTACTTATTTTATGAAATCATTGCTTCAAACATGGAAGTAATGAGAGGTAAAATAAAACATTAGTTTCAAAATAAGTTAAAAAATATTTTCAATTCAAGATTTGAAATTTGGCCACCGTTTTTCTAAATGGATGTTGTGGGGTACTAATACCTTTCCCACACACAAATGACTCTCGAACTCAACTATATTTTTCGTAGACCATTTTTTTAAAAATTGTTTACCTTATTTCGGTGTC
This sequence comes from Cucumis variabilis, assembly GCA_037974545.1. Taxonomy (NCBI): domain Eukaryota; kingdom Viridiplantae; phylum Streptophyta; class Magnoliopsida; order Cucurbitales; family Cucurbitaceae; genus Cucumis; species Cucumis variabilis. Next base: position 5,843 of record JBBPDI010089048.1, read on the forward strand.
CAATCATATTATAAAAAAATTGATGGTCACTCCTATTTTCTTTTAAAACTAACTCATTTGAGGACGTCGGCCGCTACGCATCGACTCAGGTCCATGACGACACGTGGTAAACGTCTTTTCTTCAAACATCGTATCATTCTTTTCTGTGGTACTTGGCTTATGACTCTCAGATGTGATGGGGTGTCCATTCCGCATGAGGACATCGCCCAACGCATGATCAGGCGCATCAGCATGAGCTTCAACAGGTTGGCTCACATCCACAGATCCAAGAGTTGGCCCTTCCCTCAGGGCTTGCTTTCAGACACGATTATCAACACACAATCATAATTTTCTATTCTCTTCTTCACGTAAAAAGACTTAGGTTTTGTATGGAGCTTCTGCTGGTCAAATGAATTCTGCACTCAACAATCCCTTCGACTTTCTATGAATTTGATTAACTCTGGTGGTGCCATACGACAAGCATTCTTCGTAGGTGATTTTGACTTAGGCAAACTATCAAGCAGCTCATCATAATATTTCTCTACGACACACATTGTGTCTTTTTGAACTATCTCTCCCTGTCTATCGAAAGACCCAGACAGGATGTCCCTGAACATTATTTCATCTCGAGTGAGGCCCTCTCTCAATTGCATGGCTGAGAACATTCTCAATCCTTTGAATTGATGAAGGTCTGTCTGTCCAATGGTAGGGGTAGACCCAGCGATCACCAGACATTTGGCTCAAGGCATTAGGATCACTTGATGTTCAAGGAGGAATTCCATTTCTAGTACTACATCAAAATCATCCATACCTACACCATAAAGTCTACAGGATCGCTCCATCCTTCCAACTGTATCGATGTTTATTTCACTAATCCGACGATGGGTAAAGCTGTAGAATTCACGACCTTTATTTTTTCTGCATCCTTTATCCAATGAAGGTTCATCCGTTTGGTTTCTGCCACCATTATAAAATTTTGGGTTGCACCAAAGTCAACCATAGTGCTCTTTCCGTGCTTCTGGTTGACCCATGTGTCAAAATATATTAGAGCCTCTTTCGTATGTCTACTTGTCTCCCTCACTTTCTTCTAAAAGGACGATAAGAATCTCATGGCTCCCACTCTATGATTCTTAAATTCCTTCACTTGACCAACTTCCCTTTCTGATTGACTCAGTTTGTCATCTGACTCTGGAGTGAAAGAGGCTTGAAAGTCATAGAAGGTCGATTCATTCAGACATTCCTTAGCCCGATGTGATCCCTTACATATGTAGCAACTGAGAGGACGATTTGAGGTGTTTGGATTATAATGTCCTTGCCAGTTTTTCCCTATGACGGGTTGGGAAGACTTGTGGTTTCTACTAAGATGTCAACTTTAGGAGAATTCAGTCAACTATTTCTATCTCTTCCAGGTGAAGAGCTTTAATGACATCTCGTATCTTAAGAGTCACTAGACAGATCGAACAAACGTTCAGCTACTGCATAGGCTAACGTGAGTTCTTGAACTCTCTGCTCATATAGCTTAGTCCTTGTCCACAACTTCAACCCTTCAACAAAACTGAAGATTTTGTCCTTTTCAGTCATATCACATATGTCTAACATCAACCTTGTAAATTGTTTCACATACTCTCGAATGGTGTTAAAGTGTTTTAATTTATGTAATTTCTGTCGAGCCAAAATTTCAACATTCTCAGGAAAAAACTGCGAGCGAAGTTCTTTCTTTAAGTTTCCCAGGTGTCTATTGTGCAACGTCTTTCCTGAATGTCAATACATCGAAACCTCCACAATAACTTTGCATCTTTAGACACATGCATGATCGCCAATGTCACTTTGGCTTCTCCTGTAATGGTGTTCGTGGTCTTGAACTACTGCTCAATATCAAAGATAAATTTTTCTAATGCCTTTGCATCTCTTGTTCGATAAAAGGGATTGGATTCAGGGATTTTTATCTTGCTAACTGAAATTGCTCCTCCAATCGGAGCTTGATTTACTATTGCTTGAATTGTAAGGTTCACCTTTGTGTTTACCTTTATGATTTCATTCCTTACAACATCGAGGATAACTCGAAAATCCTCTGTCATGCCATTTATCATTTCTAACATATTCTTGTGTGAGTTATCTAGCTCAATAACTTGTTCTTCCATCTGGGCTGTAGAGCTTGACAAACTATCTCCAAACTTGTAGGTGACGTTTCTAGTTCTTATAAATTGTGACTCTAAAGTGTCAACTCTAGTAAACAAATCTTGTATGGATAATCCATCTAGACGACCGAACACCACATTAATAGCATCAACTTTCTTGGAAATTTCCTCAAGCCATTTTTCAAAAAACCAGATGGAATTGGGAACTTCCACCAAGTAGAGCATCTGCTCTTCGATCCCCACCATCGTTCATCATGGGTCTTACCTGTTTATTTCATAGTCAACATCTTTCTGTCTCAACTGTCAATTAGTCAATTTGGCTCTGATACCACTTGTCACAATTGTAGCCTTTCAACCTCGGGACGTACAATTATGCGACACTTATTTTAACTCGATGAACAAGTCAGTCGATCAAAATTCGAAAGTCACGAACAAAGTCGACGTATGATGTAACCTTCATTCGCATTCTTTAAGAAATTGTTTATAAATGCGAGAAATAAAGAAATACATTAAAATCGACGTTGCAATATCTATTGAAGACTTTCGATTGCAAGGGAAAATGTTTGCTTACAAAGAGTGTGACAATGCTTGGGCGGGGATTTAACTACTATGCCTACCCTATAGTACATTTTGAACATTTTCAGCTCTAGTAGACTTGCATATGAAAATGTCGAAACGTCACTCCCAAGATTTATAACTTAAAATAGAAAGCAACTAGTTAAACTAAATATAAGATATAAAGAAAAGATAAATTGAGGGTATTCTGGCATACAGTCATAGGCAAACACACCTTAGACAAGTATGACAGTGACACTGCACAGGCAAACCTGGTAGAAGATGACTTAGTATGATCACATAAATAAATGTGATCAGAGGGTCTAAATGTTGGTGGCTAGACACTAGTGCATCACACCATGTTTGCCATGACCTTAGTTTATTTAAAAAATATAACAAAACTAAGGATAAAAATATTCTTATAGAGGATCACCATACAACCAAAGTAGCTGGCATCGGGAAGTGGAATTGAAGTTCACCTCCAATAAGATACTCATTTTGAAAGAAGTCTTGCACACTCCTGAAATTCCAAAGAACCTAGTCTTGGGCTATCTCTTCAACAAGACAGACTTCACTCAAACTATAGGATCCAACCTCTTTACTTTAATGAAGAATAATGTTTTTGTGAGAAAGGGGTATGAAATAAATGAAATGTTCAAATTAAATTTTGATATGAATAAAAAAGTATTTTAGGCTTACATGTTGTCTTCCTTTAATGTTTGACATGCCAGACTTTGTCATGTGAATAAAAGGTTAATTAGCAACATGAGTAGGTTAAACATGATTCCAAAGTTATTTATGCATGAATTTGAAAAATGCACATGTTGTAGTCAAGCTAAGATAGCAAAAACTTTGCACAAATCTATAACTAGGGTAACTAATCTTCTAGAGTTAATTCATTCTAATTTATGTGAGTTTGATGACATGTGGACTAGAAATAGCAAAAGATATGTCATAACGTTTATTGATGAGTGTTCTAATTTCACCTTTATTTACTTAGAACTAATTTCACCTTTATTTACTTAGAAATAAAAATAATGCCCTTTACATGTTTAAGGTGTTTGTAATTGAGGTAGAAAATTAGTTTAGTAAAAATGTTAAGAGATTTCATAGTGCTAGGAGAACTAAATATGATTTGGTTGCCTTTAATGAATTTTACAACTCGAAAGAATAAATCATAAGAAAACTGCGCTTACTCTCTTAAAATGAATGGAAAAGCTGAAAGGAAGAATAAAACTCTAACCGAATTAGTAGTTACTATTCTTCTTGAGTCAGAAGCAGCACCATCCTGATGGGATGAAATAATTAAGACAACAAACTATGTCCTTAATAGGATTCTCAAATCAAATAACTCAATCTCACCTACGTAGTCTTTAAAAATAAAACACAAAACTTGTCTTATCTTATAACTTAGGGTTTCCTAGCCTACGTTATAATTCATGATCCTAAGAGAAGAAACCTAGCTAGTAGAGCCTATGAGTGCGTCTTTATAGGATACTCTGAGTCTAGTAAAGTCCATAGGTTCTATGACTTAAATAATAAGGTAATCATAGAATTAAATGATACATACTTCTTTAAAGATAGGTTTGATTTTAAATCTAGGATTAGTGGGTGCCTGGTTAATCAAACTAGTGGAGGCTCAAGTTCTAGTAGCTTACCTTCAGTTAGGATCCAATCCTAAGATAAGGAATTAGACCCCGAACCTAGAAGAAGCAAGAGAGTAAGAATAACCAAGAACTTTGGAGAAGACGTCAAAATGTACAATGTGAAAGAAGATAAAAAAGATCTTACCGAAGCTTTTTCCTTGGTTGATGCCAACTTATTGCAGGAAAATATTAATGATGAAATTGACTCTCTTGAATCAAATGGAACTTGGCACTTAGTTGATCTTCCCCTTGGCTGCAAAGCAATAGGCTGTAAGTGGGTTTTAAGAAAGAAACTCAATCTTAATGGGTCGGTCGATAAGTATAAAGCTAAGCTAGTAGAAAAAGATTTTAGGCAGAGGGAAAACATAAACTTTTTTGACACATTCTCCCCAGTAACTAGAATCACCTAAATTAGAGTCCTATTTGCAATTGTTGCATTAACAGTCTCTTAGTACATTAGATGGATGTTGAGACTACGTTTCTAAACGTTGATTTAGAAGAAGAGATCTACATGGAACAATCTGAAGGTTTCTTAGTCCATGATCAAGAATCTAAAGATCTGTAAGCTAGTTAAATCTCTTTATGGTCTAAAACAAGCTCTTAAGAAATTGCATGAAAATTTTGATAACCTAATCATGTCAAAAGGATTCAAAGTTAACAAAAGTGATAAGTGCATCTACTATAAGTTCGAGAATGGCTTATGCACTATTGTATGCTTATATGTAGATGATATGTTAATTTTTGGATCAAACTTGGATGTCATAAACAATGTAAATCAATGTTATGTGCTAATTTTGACATGAAAGACTTAGGAGAAGCTAATGTTATCATGGGTATTAAGATTACTCGGTCTGAAACAAGAATTTCTTTGGATAAATCCTCTTACATAGAGAAAATTCTAAAGAAATACTACTACCTTGAAAGTAAACCAGCTTGTAAACCTTATGATGAGAGTGTTAATCAATATGAGTAAGCAAGCATCATAGGTAGTTTGAGATATGTTGCTAATTGCACTAGGCCAGATAACTTATGTTCTAGGGTTACTATGTAGATTTATTAGTAGACCTAGCCTAGAACACTGAAGAGCCGTAGAAAGTCATGAGATACCTTAAAAAAACCTTGAACGTAAGGATTACATTATCGAAAGTTTCTTGCTGTACTAGAAGGGTACAATGATGTTGACTAGAACTCCCTTTCAGAATACTCAAAGGCTACAAGTGGCTATATTTTCAATATAGTAGGAGGGGCTAGTTGGGATTTATGTCCTAAAACTCCTAAATAGTAAATATAATTCATTAACCCTTATTAATTAATAAAATGTATTATTATTATTTCAATAAGTGTTATTGATTATATTATTAGTTTTGTCTTAATAACCTAAATTCAATAAATTAATATCCTAAGCTGTTTGATGAGTCTTGAACAGTATGTAGAGACATACAAGGATCAATATTCGAGATCAGCTTAAAGGGTCTATAGTATAGGGATAAGGCTGAATACCTTATCCTTTAACATCATGGATACAACTCACTTTGTATTTGATATAAACGCAATGATCCAACACATTTGTATAGATGACATGCAAGTGAGGGTATCCTATCTAATGAGTTTGCATAAGACCGGATCACGAAATAGTAACCACTTGATGTAAATCTGTTAACTAGTTGGATTTCAATTTCATTAGGATGACCTAGATAACTTAGTCTTAATCCTGAGTTTATTATGAACTCTTGTTCGCAAAGGGATTGTCCTTTGATTTATATGGATGAGAGTGACCAGATTGTCAACTTAATATGCTTATCATTTTAGGGACAAGACCGAATGGGGAGCTGAAAACATAATTACACAAGATGAACTTACTCATTCCTGACTTTACTGTAAGTAGATGAGTGTTCCTTAAATAGTGTCTCTAGGACTTAAACAAATAGTTCTACCCTCTCTATGGCATGAGAGAGGTCTCTGTTTATTGGTTGAACCATAAACAGGTTGTCCATTAGAGGACCACTAGTAATTAAGAACTATAAGTAACCTAGGGGTAAAAGGGTAATTTGACCCAGCTGGTGTTATGAACACTCGTGAAGGACTAACTTACTATTATTTATTTATATTCGTGGACACAAAAATATATCTACAGTGAGAAGAGTTCAACTGTGATTCTTTAGCGGAGTGTACACACAGTTAACGAATATTGATTAATGTGGTTAATGAGTTTAACTAATTAATCTCATATCGTTGTAGCTTCT
>JBBPDI010089054.1:0-28457 GCA_037974545.1 Cucumis variabilis
ATATTAAATTAATATTTGAACTTATTCAAATATTTTCTCTCATAAATTAATTTTGAATCATATCCAAAATTAAATTTGTATAATAAAGCTTAACTAAAATATAAACTTTATATTATAATGTATCACCATACATTGTATTAATTCCCAAAGTAAATTAGAACATTTTAAATAAATCTAATATAAATAAATCTCATTACTCTTTACAAGCTAGGAAGGAGACCTAATGGACCCACAGATCATAAGCTACAATGATATGAGATTAATTGGGTAAACTCATTAACAACATTAATCAATATTCGTTAACTGTGTGTATACTCCACTAAAGACTTATAGTTGAACTTTTCTTTACTGTAATAGATTTATGTGTCCATGAATATAGACCAATAACAGTAAGTTAGTCCTTCACGAGTGTTTGTAACACCAGTTAGATCAAATTATCATTTTACCTATGGGTTACCTCTAGTCTGTAAATACCAATGCTCCTCTAATGAATAACTTGTTTATGGTCCAATCAATGAATCGAAATCACTCTCATGCCATGGAGAGGGTAGGACCCTTTGTTCAAGTCTGGAAGACACCATTTAAGAGAACACTCATCTACTTACCCTAAAGTAGGAAATGAGTGAATTTCATCTTCTGTAATTATGTTTTCAGCTCCCTTCTCGATCTTGTCTCCAAAATCATAGGCATATTGAGTCAACAATCTGGTCACTCTCATCTGTAAAAATTAAAGAAAAATCCTTCGTGAACAGGAGTTCATAATACACTCAGGATTAAGACTAAGTTACTACATCATTCTAATGAAATAGAAACCTAACTGGTTAAGGGAGTTACATCTAGTGGTCTGCTCTTATGCAAACTCATTGCATAGGATACCCTCACTTGCATGTCACCTACACGAACGCATTGAATCATTGTGTTTGTATCAAATACAAAGTGAGTCGTATCCATAGTGTTACTAGGATAAGGTACCCAACCTTATCCCTTTACTATAGACCCTTTAAGATGATCTCCAACATTGATCCCAGTATGTCTCTACATATCATTCAAGACTCATTAAACAACTTAGGATATTAGTATATTGAATTTGAGCTATTAAGACAATACTAATAACGTAATTAATAGTATTTACTGAAATTATAATAATAATATTTTATTAATAAATAACGGTTAATGGATTATACTTACTATTTACGAGTTTTAGGATATAAATCCCAACATTATGGCAAAACGCCTTAGAATGGATAGAGCCCCTTCTCTATCTTAAACTGTTTGCTTACTTCATTTGCAAAAATGGTCCCCTCCATCTCACTTTCTTAGTCCTATTCTTCTTCTTCAACAACTTCACTTTGAGAACCTTTCTTGCCTTTCGGCAAATTGCGTGTTCAAAACCTTCCTCTTGTTTGTAACCTTCCTCTTCTTTAAAGGTTTGGTCACTTCTCATCTAAGGGACTTTCATCCTCTAATTCTTTTTCCAACTCCTCGAAGTACTCTTCACTCTGGGTTTTCTTCGCCTACCCTTCTTCAAGGAGAGGGTTCCTTTTTCTGCTTTGTTGAGGAGCTATTTTCACTCCCTCAACTTTGTTTCCTTCTTCGCTTGTGCGAGAGCCTCAAGACCTTGCATCGTTACCTTAAGTTTAAGGAGGTCAAATACCACCATTTCCTTTTTCGCTTGAACCTTTTTTGCAACCCTCTCAAACTCAGTTGGGGCAATGGGAAAGGAGGATGTCTCTTGATCTTTCTTGCCTTGTTTTTCCATTTCATCCCTTTTAAATCTTTCTTCCTCATCCTATTTCTCTTTCTTTCTCTTTTCTTTTAGGTTCTTCCTTCTCTTCTTTTTCTTTCTTTTCTTGCTCTTCCTGAGCCTTTTTTGTTTCTTCAACCATTGCCAATAGGTTTTCAAGTCAGGTTCATGCAACTTTACTTACCCATTGATTATCAATGGCATCAATACAAAATTATCTTTCCCTTCATTGCCAACTCCTTGTGTTAAAACGCGACTTGGATCACTTGTTCCCTAAAAAGCTTTCTCAAAAGATTTGGTCATGAAGTTAGGTTAAGCTTGTTCCGACATAGTACCATCGAAATGGACTTGCTCAATTTATTGTTTGGATTTGCTGAGCTTGGAAGTCAAATACTTCTTAATAGCTTAGGAGATGGTCCTCTTTTTGACCATTTGGGTAGGAAAAAGATGGATTAATTGTAACGTAAAAGATTAGGAAAGGGAATTACTTGAAACTTTGTTGAAAGTGATGATCAGAGGGATGAAGAGCTTAGGCCATTAGTGGTTCAAGCGACAAAAAATATACATTAAGGTTTATGTGGATTTTTAAAGAGAGGATCAACCATGGTTAAGGGTGGGTTACAGAGTCGTTAGCATCATGCGCTTTAATTGTGACATTGTCATTTTGGTTTCCTAAGCGATGACTAATCATTACTTCCTTTTTAAATTTGAAATTAACGTTTTGAATTTCTGAAACCCTAAAATAACCCATGGGCTTTTCTTTACCCAATAAGCTTCGCAAGACAACCATAACGCTTGATGCATTTTAACCTTAACCCTAGCTCACACAGGTTTTATCGCGTTGAACCCTATTCTTTCTTCATCTAACTTTTAAAAAACTTATAAGCTAGAAAGCTATAAAAGAAGGCAGTAAAAGACATAACTAAAAGAAAGCAATAAATACAAAAATGGTGCATTCGTAGAATGGTTAAGGAAAGTGATACGTTACAAAAGCATCCATGCATCTAGATTATTGAATTTTAATGATTGGGGCCTTGTCGCAATTAGTACCCTGCATAATCATCTTAGACATGTTGTGTCTTTCTAATCGACTTTAATTATTTGCTACATGACTATGTGCTACACGATTGCTCATCACAATGGGTCTTTGCTACATAATCATTCATCACAATGTTGCAAATGATTTCTTGGTCCTTCCTTTGTATAGTGAAACTCAAGTGCTTTACCGCATCAATTGTGTGAACCTTTTTAAGTAATGCCTTATTTGAAAATCCTTCATAGAAGAGGATAGAACGTTTTTTGCTTCAGCCTATTGAAGGACTTTTTATATTTGGCTTTTAATTGCATTAACCAAGGTTCCTCTTATCACTCTCGAAATGTTCACTTAATCACCGGGTCAAGTCCATGCATCATAGATCTCTCCAGTACAGCAAACTTGTTCGTGTTGTTTGGTCAAATGCTTGGTACAACATCAATTGAGTGTTTTCTTAAAATCCAAGTACAACATTATTTCTAGGTTTGAAAAAGAAATTTTCTGGCAACGGTTCCAAAAACTCGATTGTTATGTTAGATGCAATGTTTGTTTATGGATTATGTCATTTTGAGCTCTAAGTGGGTAACTTAGTAGACGAGTAGCACTACAAGAGATTGGTGTATTTCCTATGCGCTACAATGTTAGGGAATATTAAGAAAAATGTCGGGACCAGCTCTTCCGACGGTACAATTGTGTCAGGAGACCTATCCACGACACACCACAAAACTACGTTGGCATTTGATATCTTTCGACGGTACTTCCACTGACATCCATTATGCGTCAACTTATCCCTAGGAATCTATCGATGTTCTCTTCACGTTGGGAGACGATGCGTTGTGAAACTTTTCCCCGACGACGTCTACATGCGTCGGGGAAAATTTTTTTCCCAATACATTACCTACATCGAGAATAATATTTAATTTTTTATTTTACATTAATATTATTAATATTATTTATTTATTTTTGTTTAATTTTTAGTTTTATTTTTGTTTCAATTATAGTTTCTATATGATTTTGATTTAATTTAAATAAAAACTAAACAACCAAAATAGTAAATAATATATTGAGTTTGAAATTGTATTATAATTAGATAAATGTCACAAGAACATAGTTTTAAATTCGTTAAAAAAGTGACATGAAATTGGAAATTAAAATAAGAAAGTCATGAACGCCTCACGATCCTTCCTGTGTCCGACTCAATTCTTCAATCTTCTTCATCATTTCTTCCATTTGTTTATGCTGCATCTCGAAGAATCTTTTCTGCTCTTCAATCATGCGTCTAGTTTCTTAAATCTCTCGTCTTTGTTGCTTAATGAGGATTGCATTAGTTTCTTCGACCGCTGTAAAATATGAAGAAGTGGTCGAAGAACTGTTACTAGGACTTTTATGGGACTTGGGCCTGGGTCCCCAACCAAGACCTTTTGAATAGCCTGGACGCTTACCCTAAAAGATCTCGCAAATATCATCATCAGAGAGTGGCTGAGAACCTTCTAAGGTAGGCTGGGACTGAAGTTCCAGCATTTGACTCTACAACAAATGAATTTTTATGTAAGTTATGAATTGGAGAAGTATAAGTACATAATTTAGACAAAATCAAGTTCAAACTAACATGCACATCCACAACCGCCTATGAAATGAATTCTCCACTCCGAGCATGGGTTTCTCTGAATAATTCCAGCTGATTGACTGGTAGACCTCGTTCTTCAGCGAGGTCATGCTGTTGTTGTAGAAAAGACTTTGACCCACTACTATGACTGTAAGGCTGCTTCTGTCTAACAACCTTGTTCATTTGTGATTACTCTTACATGAAAATGTTTGTTAAAAGTACACATGCACATTCAGAAAATTAAGTAAAATAACACATATCATTGGAATTCGTATATCTCACCTGAAATGCACGACTCATGTAGTGAACGCATAAGAAGTGCCAATCTTCCATACGTTCCACTAATATGTTAGGTAGGTTGACATGTGCCTGTTTTGGGCGTTGTACCATTTGAAATGTCTGTGACAATCGCCTCTGAACTGTTTAAAAGATGTGAGCATCTGATACTTAACAAATTTAGTAAATGCTTGATCGTCGAAATGAAGCACAAAAAAGAGTTAGAAACGAAAAAATTCACACGTTAGTTTTGTTTATATAATGATCTATATGTCTCTACAGAAAAACTAATGCACTTTTGATTTTACCTGTAGATGGCCCTTGACGACCTCAAGCTATTCTCTCCTAACATCAACTCACTTAAGGCAGCAGACTGAAAATATATTTCTCACACACACGCCAATGGTGTTGCTGAACCAGACAACATGTGGAGTTATTGGCTTCTCCGCTTCTAGAGCTATGAAAATTAAAATTCTACCATTTTTCTGAACATTTCTCTCCAACTCCAAGTTTTGAGACTGTTGACGTCTCTTGGGAGTCGGAGTAGGTTGAGACACTTTTGATGTAGAAATGAAGTTATGTTAGAAACAAATCGTGACTAAAAAATTATTTGTACACCCATTAAGGACATCGTTGGTCCCACGTTGTTCAAATCGTCGCAAAACTAGAGAAATAGAGCATTTTGTGTCTTCAAAATTACTATGTGGGAATGAAGAAGACATAGTACCTGTACACATATGACTTAAAATTAATCAAAAAAATATGAGTACATGAAACTAAATGCATAAAATAATAAAATATGTGGATACGTGGTTCTTCAACATCATTCGTCATCACTAGATTCACTTTGATGGGACAATTAATCATCCTCATCGTCTATAAAGTCATTAACAACGTTCAAACGAATTAGTCTTTCAACAATTGCAGGATCAACCTCGGGTCTGGATAGAGTGTCATCCTCAACTGTCTCTCCGATGTGATGTCTGTCGTCAAGGATTTCCACTATATTCAGTTGTTCATTGTCAACATCATCGACTTCCAACGCATCCCAAATCCGTTTATTCTAGACCACTTGAACAACCCTCCAATTTGTACCATTTTTTGGGTCCTCTATGTAAAATACTTGGTGTCCCTGCGTTGTAACTGGTTCGTCGACGAACCAAAAAAGGGACATGTTAATTGATTTGTACCCTAACTCCATATATGTTCTATGACTTTTGCTGTTATCTGTGTCATACCACCTACACTTAAATAGCTAGACACATGTCCCATGGGATAATGAGCGTCCAACACTTCATCAAGAATACCATAGAAATTATTATTCTCTCCACCGACTACCATTACTCCATTATTTTGAGTAGTGTGTCTGAAACCTCATTCTACCATGTGAAATCTCACTCCACCGATAATGCATCCACTGTAAGACCGAACATCAGGTGTTGGTCCCATTACAAGTGAAAATAAATCAGTGGAAATGTCTTCTCTCTCACGAATTTCTATGACCTGATTTTTGAATCATTCATGAAATGCTAGTTGGTGTCTTTTGTTAAACTCCTTAGTATTTTGAATTTGTGGACGTATCAAACCGCAAGTGTCTCTTATATAATAAAGACGTAAAACATCAATTGTAAGATGATCTAAGTCAAAGGTTATAAATGTTTACTTTCAGTACTCCGATATTTCACCTATATTGTTGAGAATGTACTAGTGAAATAGGCATTTCTCTTCCTATAATAGAGGTCAAACGCTTGATGCCCTAATGATCTTAGTTTCTGAATGAAGACTTCAAACTCACCCATCACCTCATCATTCAGAATGCTATCATCGTTTCGTTCATCTCTAATGAATCGCATCTCAATTCCACTTAGGTATCGCGAACAAAAGGTTCCTAATTCATTCATCAGATATGCTTCTACAATAGACCCCTTAGGACATGCTTTGTTACGAACATACTATTTTAATGTGCGTAAACTTCTTTTAATAGGATACATCCAACTGTAAGAAACTGGTCCAACAATCTTGGTTTCATATGGTAGATGAACGATAAGATTTACCAATACGCTGAAGAAGGCAGATCAAAATCTTCTTTTCAATTTACAAATTATGACTATAATATTTGCCTGTAGTCTATCCAAGTCTATCCAACTCACTTACTTGTATCATTCTGGTACACGAATCATGAAATAAGTTACATAGTTCAATAACAACGATGTATACATTTTTTGGTAAGAAAGCTCGAGCACTTAGGTAGAAGTCAATGTAGCAAAACATGATAGTCGTGCATTTTGAGACCTAAAATTTTCCCTTCCTTTTCATGCACACATCGTGAAATATTAGAAACGAATTCATTGAGAAACTTCACTGATTTCAAGATTATAAAACTTAACTCACTAGCTGCTAGTTAATGTGTAACTCGCATGTGGCTTCACCAACCGGTTACCAACTTCTATGAGATGTAAATCCTTTCTAATTTTCAAATCTTGTAGGTCCAATCATGCATTGGTGGTCTCTTTGATTTTTCCTTCAATATTCAACAACGTACCAACCAAGTTGTCACAAACGTTCTTTTCAATATGCATCACGTCGAGTTTATGACGTAATAATAATCTTGACCAGTAAGGAAGTTGGAAGAAAATGCTTCGCTTAGACCAATTAAGAGTTTTCTTTCTTTTCTTCTCCTTTAATGCATGATGTTTACTAGGAATTGAAAATTCCAATTGATCTACTTGTTCTATTACTTCGTGTCCATTTATTACCATTGGAGCAGCCCTACGCTTTACCTTGCCATCATGCAGTCTACTTCTCCACTAAACATGGTTCTCATAAAAATAACGTCGATGTCCCATGAAAGATATTTTCCCTCTTATCCCGAAGGATGATCTATCTTCCATGCATATGGGACATGTCTGATACCGTTTTATGCTCCATCCCGATAAATCACCATACGCTGGAGAGTCATTTATCATCTACAACAAGGCTGCATACAACAGAAAAAAATTAATGGTAAGGGAATCATACATATGCACCCTAAAAATCCATAACTGTTTAAGTTCATCAATCAAGGGTCTAAGGTAAACATCAATTTTCTTACCAGGAGAATTTTGAATCGGGAATGAGTAATATCATAAAAAAATTGACTCTTTCATGCATTTTCAGATTGTAAGGAATTAACACCACAGGCTATATACTATACAAGGTACTCATATGACCAAACGAATTAAAATCATCTGAAGCTAACCCTAGACGAATGTTCTGTGCATCTACTGCAAAATCAGGAAATTCAAAATCAAAATGTTTCCATTCATCCACATCGGCTAGATGTCTCAACTCATTATCTGTTTAAACACATTTGTCATGGTTCCATCTTATGTTAGAGGATCCTTATTGCGAAACAAATAAGTGTTGTAATCTCAGTATCAAAGGAAAGTGATGCAATACCTTATGTGGAATTTTTTCCCTTTGTTATTAGGACTAACCTTGTACAGACACTCACCACAAGTTGGACAAAACTATAAATCCTCAAACTCCTTCCAATACAGGACACAATCATACTTACAAGCATGAATAGTTTTATATCCCAGCCCCAAGTCACACAATTTTCGTTTAACTTCGTAGAATGAACTAAAACATTGGTACCACACATTGGAAACACACTCTTTATTAAGTCTAACATCATGTCAAATGACTTGTTACTCCAACCGTTAAAAATCTTTATGTGCATCATCTTAACCAAAAACTTCGGAAAAGAGTATTCAGAACAATCGGGATATAATTCACTACGGGCTTCATTCAATAAGTTATGAAATATGTTTGATGTTTCTTCTTCTTTATCTACCTCAATCGGAGCTTCTATTTTTCGTTCGTGTTTAGTCGAAGCTTGTAAATCATCAAGCATATCAAACATTTCACTTCTTCATCAAAAGTTTACTACTAGTTCCTTCATCAAAAGGGTTACTATGGCTCCTTCATCAAACCTTTTGATACATCTATGTAAATTCACTAGATCTCTATGATACAACCATTTTGTATAGAAGGGGGATATTCTGATGCTCAATAGATGTCCCTCCACACCCTCTAATGAGTACCAATTTGAGTTCATACATCTCTTACATGGATACCTTATTTGATACTAAGCTTCGACGTGGAACTTGAAAATCTCTAAAAATTAGGACACACCCTCTCTATACTCAACTGATAACTTATTCCTAACTTTCATTCAACTCTTGTCTATCGTTAAAAACCTAAAACCTAAAACTATTTGATTATGAATCCTATATTACTGATCCCTATTAAACCCTAAACTTAATTACTCCATTAATAAGCTATGTCAAACATTCCCTCTCTTTTAACTACAAAAGGCTACCATAACTGCAGGATTGTCAAAACAAAATAACCAAACACCTTACTATATCTACTAGCAGAATAGTCGTTGTTGTACCTCTCATCGTATAAATACAATAATATTCAATACTCAACAATTCAATTTAATCAACTAAATAAACATAGAATTCGAAGTGTCCCCCCCCCCTTTTCCTTCCCTTCCCTTTTTCTCTCTTTTTTTTTTTACACAATATTAATTTCTCCATTTTCTTAAATATATCATTTTATACTATTTCTCTCAAATTTAACTTACTTAAACTCTTCAATTTCTTAACCTACTTAATTTGCACCTTATGAAATGATTAAGAAATCACCTAACAAACATATATAAAAAAATTTTAAAACATAAATATGCAAGATCGATTCCTTAATCAAACATCCAATTCGTAAATTTCGAACCAAACATAATTCAAAATCCAATTCCTAAAACAAAAACTAATTCAAAACCTTAATTTCTAATTCAAAATCCTAATTTGTAATGTAAATAAAACAAAAATCACATCAAACTAATATATACCAATATGCAACGTGATGGCGATGACAACGATGACGAATCCCTTCTTCTTCTTCTCGATCTCCCTATCTCTCGATCTTGTCGCTCCCTCTCTCATTTTTCTTTCTCTTTTCTGTTTTGATTCTGTAAAGAATTTGAGTTAAAAAGACATAGAACTCTGGACGCATCACGAAAACATCGGGAATATCACCCTATTCCCAATGTTTCATTAATCACGTCAGGAATAAGTGAACCATATTCCTGATGTTTCTGCATCACGTCAGAAGAAGGCAAAATGTACAATTAATTAGATGCCCTTCCTCCGATGCAACACTATAGACGTCGAGAATAGGTACCCTATTCCCGACGTGTCTGACACCACGTTGGAGGAAGGCCAAATAAGACAATTAATTATTTACCCTCCTCTGATGTGACACTTTGGATGTTGGGAGAACAGATCTATTCCCAATGTTTCATTTACGACATCGGAGGAAACCTAAGGGTAGTTTTGACGTTCATATGTATGTGTCGAGGAAAATGACTTCCTTTGATGTGCGTCGAGATGCATCGGGAAACACCAGTTTCTACCAACGTTTGTTTTCCCAACGATTTATCCTGTGTCGGCAAAGTTCCAGTTTCTTGTAGTGTAAAGTAAATTTATGCGATAATATATGTTTCTCCTATCTATGCTTTGCTAACTTTCTTGATGATTTGCATGCAGTGCAAGTTTTCCTCTTGCTGGCCCAAGTGTGAGCGAAGCGAGAGGTTTTCTATCATCGGGTCGAACACAGAGAATTTCTATCAAGATTTAGTTATAAAGTCCACTTCTCATCAGGCGGTATACAATATTTATACAATATAAAGTAAGAGTATGTATGACTATTAAATCTACTATTTACACTAGAGATTCTGTAGAAGGTGATGGAATGGTGGACATATGGAGAGTGAATTAACTTGCGTTAATGAAATATGAAGGAAGGTTTTCATGTTGTAAGGGTCACATTACCTTTCTTTTAAGGGTGACAAGCTCTCGGCACTAAGTTATGTACCACACTTGTTCTCCTTTTGAGACATAAATTATGGAGGTTTAATCACCATGATGGAGTTTGTTTCCAAACTCCTTCCTCTGCACGTTCAGCCATGTCCTTGCTATTTACCCTCTCAAGTAGTTGGCAATGAAGCTGACCAAGCGATGAAGTTAAGCTCAGCTGAACGTGATGAACTTTAAAGTTAGATCTCTTATCAAGAACTTATCACAAGCCTAAACTACTTATAACACTTCAACAGATGAACTATAAAGAAATGTTTAGATTAACAGAAAATAAAGTTGCAATGTATTGATATCTATAGGCCTTTTGACCATGTACAATATGAAAGTTAAACATTACAATGAAGATACAAAAATGAAAAGTAAAGAAGGGGATCCGAGCCGCAAAATGCATTTGCATTCCTTAGCTCTTTTACAAGTTAGGGAGAAGAAGATGATAGTTTCTCTCTCCAATCTTTCTTTAAGCTCTCATTCATAGATTAATCGAAGAAGAGGTGAAGGAGAAGAACTTCTACAAAAGGGGAAAGGTTAATCATTTCCATCGGCTTATATGGATCTCTCTAGGGTTTGGTCCATTTAGACCAACCAAGTTTACATGGTAGGGATGGAAGCTTTATATAGTCTACTTTAAGCGGAAAACTTCTAATCTTCTGCACATGCTAGCACCGATTGCAGTCTTATCAAGTCATATCAACTCTAACTACCACTCTTGTCTTCTATTGAATCTTCATCGCGTGATGATATGGCATCTAGCCTAGGGAAGTTAATTGCCAGGCAATCTTCCTATTGCAAAGCTTTTGCATGCGCTCATCTAGCGGTTCACTATGTTTTTTCTTTTCTTCATAATCCTATGATAAAACACTAAAAAGCTTTATAAAACAGGCATGGAGACTTATCCAAGTTATATTCTCTTATCTTTGTAAATTTGCAATGCAAACTATGCGTTTTGACACCTTATCCCATTCGCTCCATTGTTCTACCTAAAAGGCCATAATAACTTGTATTTCTATAATTTATCAGCTAAGTATTATTGTGCAGGATTGGGTGGCAAGGAGTTTGATGACTCATTGGACACGAGGCAATTGTTTGGGGCATGGGCTATAAAATTTACTAGCGTTGCCCAGAGCCATGCCATGGTCTGCTTGTGTGCGCATGACATGTTCATGATCATGTCGTAGCATGGGTAGTGGCTTGATGCTAAAATGTGATTCTTTGAAGTTTGGAAAACTTTAAGTGGTTTGTTAATATTTGGTTAATTTGAAATATTAATTCCTTTGTTTCAGATCAAGAAGAGGAAAGAGAAATTCTTAAGCTAAGGAGTTGAGCTGCAAGTTATTAGGGACGAAAAATGAATTTAATGTTTATTTTAAATGAGTTTCTAGTTAAATATTTCTGAGCATGTTTTGATGTTTCTAAACTGATATTCTATACTAATTTAATAAATGATTTGTAAAGCATGTGTTTAAAGCATGAATTTGATAAACAACTTAGATAAATAATGTTTCATAAGATATTTTTAGGCCTGTCTTATAAAGCATGAGAAGTTCTAAATGTGTCATGCCCCGCTCAAATGTTACTTCATACAACGAGATGTTGGTGTGCTACCTAGACACCTAATGCATATTACATCGTCTGATAAACATTGAACATCTAGTATGTGGAACAACTTCTTAAACCAATCTCAACGCAAAACTTCAACTTTGAACTTGAGAGACTTTTACAGCACAACGCAGCAGAAATAAATGAAACAACCAACTTAACTCACTTAACTTAGCTTTACTTAAGCTCTTTAACTACTAATCAAAGAACAAAAAAAATGTAGTGGAATAAATACAATTACTTCTCTTTATTAACTTAACACTTCACACCAAATACAAACAAAACTCAAGATTTCTTTACAACAAGACTTAAAATAAACACTTTAGGCTCTCCATGCCTATTATAGCTCTTCAACTCAAATGCCTAGCTTGCTCGCCTCAACGCTTAGCAACTCACCTTACCTTTCTTTACTTGGCCTCAACGCCTTGAACCTGGATAAAAGAAACTTAAATCGTAAGTCAAAGACTTAGTGAGTGAGAGTTTAGAAATTCCTTTAAGAAAATACAAATCAATCACATAAATTCATTTTCACTTTGTAAACATAGGCTCATAACGCCTTACTTCATAAAGCACATAAATCACCCATTAGCTTCATATTGTTCCTTACCACCAATAACATGAACTATTTCCTACACCTAGAATACTGGGATTTACTCTTACCGACATCTTGCATTTAGACTATTATGATGTTCACTCCATCAACAGCATCAGGAAATTTTCTTGGTTCATTTCTCGTTGCACAGGTCGTCCACATGACTCCTTTACACATTATGTGCACACCACATAATAACACCTCACTTTATAGAAATAAAATTAATGGTTTACTCACACACAAGCATTACAATCATCACATAGAAATCAATAGTTTTATCTTTCAAATAACAACATTAACATCAACATAACATTATATAAATATATAGAACGTGTTATGAATAAATATAGACTCAGAAAGAATACTTTTGAAACACAACTTTTCTTTATGAAAGTCACTCACAAAATACTTCTTTTGCTTATAAAAGGTCACTCACAAAACACTTCTTTTAATTATAAGATCAATCACGAAATACTTCTTTTTCTTATAAAGTGACTCACAAAATACTTAGATTCCTTTCTTCTCAGAACGCCAGGTTTACTTCTCTTCTCTTCTAACACTTTAGCATGCAACTCAACTCTTTAGTAAGAATCTCATAATAAAAACACCTTCTTTGATCCAGCAAATCATATTTATACTAATTCTTTAATCTTCTTAGTCACCACTTAAGACTTTCTTAGCTTGCGACGTCCTACTTACTCTTTACACATGTCAACTCACGATTAGACATTGCCTTAAAATGTTATCTTATCTTCACCTACTCTATCTTAACTCGGCACCCCAAAACGCTTAACCTTTTTGTGTCCAGTCTTGATCAAACTCTACTCCAAGACAGCCACAAGATCCTTCAAATTTCCTATTTTACCCTCACTCTTGGCCGCACACATCCTTGAGATGCCTGAGATTTCTTTAGACTTAGTTCTTTATGTTTAATCTTTGTCAAACTCGTGCTTGAGATTTTCTGAGAGCTCTTTACATTTCTTTTCTTTCTTTAAAACTTGGTTGAATAAGCATCGAGATTACCCTAGATCAACCTTCTACCTTTAATCTTACTCAAGAATTCCTCATGACTGCCTGAGATCTTTTCACAAAAGTCTTCTATCTTTCTTCTCTGTCAAGCAAGACAAAGTTTTTTTCCTTCTTTTGAGCCACAGGTCTCACAAAAGGTTTAAGAAAAAATGAAAAATGGTTCAAAGCTATTTGAGGATGGGTATTTAATGCAAGTATTAATTCAAGTATGTTTTCAAGTAAAGATTTCAAGAATATTTTTTACAAGTCTACACTCGATTATTACTTTTTGCCTACCAGAGTCATTGTGCACTTATGTTCCATACTGATGTGAGGGCAGTGAGGTCTTGCAAGATAATAAGACCTATGGATTCAGTACATCATTGAAGGTACAATTATTGTGCCTATGGGAAGAAGGTTAAAGTTAAATTGTCTACTATATTGAGAGTTTCTATCAAATGACAATCTGGTGATTTGTCAAGAAATTTAAAGTTATGGATGGGTTATAGATTGTTGTTTTAAGTTACAGTCTTGTTAAATGTTATTTAATTGCTTGGATGATCACAAAGGTAAAGCATTGAGTATAACTATTTAGAAAAGTATGTTTTATGAAATTGTCACTCACTGAGTTTTTCAACTCATTCTTTGAAAATATTTTCTCACTTTCCAGTTAGTGATCATCGTGCGAAGATTGCCTTACAATTGTTATTTGTGAACTGAGGTTATTCTCTTTATAGTTAGCATGAGTAGAAGTCATGAGCCTAAGTAGTGAGGTTTATGTTTCTGTTGTGTGTCTACAATAGAATTAGTTTTAAGCTTTTAAAGCATTTAGTTGGTAATGTTTTTAACTTGCATGCATTCTTAGTTATGAAATTGTTGTGTAATTAAGTTAGCTTAGATGGTTGATAAGTGTTGTCAAAGTATGGCAATGCTTGCTAGCCTCACACTCTTTTGGGAATGAGGGGGAAAGGGAGGGAGTGTGATAGTTAAAATATTGTTTTATCCTTAAGATTGTATATTGTTCTAAGTTATGTTGATCATCTAATAAATGACTGGTTTATAGTCTAACTACTAAACTAAGTTCCTCTCAAGCCAATGAGATGGTGGAACCTCTTGTTTAATTTCCAAAGTCAATACTTAAAGGGACATCCTCTCTACTATCTCTAAAACTGGGTAGGAGTGGGTTCCATCTTGCACCCTATGTTCTCAGCTATCTACCTGGTCTTACTCATGAAATATGAGGTCTATTGGACTAGCACTGTCGAGCTACTCTCACCATTGCAAATATAAGGATAATTTTGAATAAATAGGAGTTCATAGTTAGCTTAGGATTATGGTCAAGTTACCTAGGTTATTGAAATCAAGATAATTAGTTTTAAATAGTAAACAATGTTATAATATAAAAATCACTAACTTATGGTCCACTCTATACAAACCCTTTGCATAAGACGCCTTCACTTGTATGTCTCTACATAAACTATTTAAGATCACATTGTTTGTACTAAATATAAAAAGGGTCACATCCATAGTGTCCCTAGAATAAGGTGTTCAACTTCTAATCCTATACTATAAACCATTTAGATAATCAACTCAAATTTGATCTATTTTTATGTCACTACATAAAGTTCAATGATTCATACTATATAATCAAGAAAACTTAGTTTATTGAATTCAGAATTTATGATAAGCAAATCACTTATTCAATAACAATTTATCAAACATTACCTTAAGAACATTTTTATTGAATAATAGAATAGTTTAGCATTTGCAAATCACAAGTTTTAAGACATAAAACAAAACATACTAGGTGACTTAGTAATCCTTAGTGTATTATGGACTCGTATTCATGAGGGATTCTCATTTGGTTTGCCTTAATGAAAGTGACCAGTTTGCCGACTCAATAAGCCTACCATTTTAAAGGACAACATCGACTGGGGAGCTAGAAACATAATATTGCAAGATCAATTTCACTTTTTCTTGACTTAGGGTAAGAGTTGTATTCCTTTAATTGATGACTCCGAGATTTAAACAAAGGACCCTACCATCTCACTGGTCTAAGAGGGATTTATGTTTAATGGTTGGACCATAAATATGTTGTCCATTAGAGAAGCACTATATTTAAGGATTTAGAAATATACCACGGGTGAAACGGTAATTTGATCCAAATGGTGTTACAAACACTCATGAAGGACTAACTTGCTATTATTGAACTATATCCACGAACACATAAATTATCTACAGAAAAAAGAGTACAACTGCATGTTTTTAGTGGAGGTACACACAGTTTATGAATATTGATTAATGTGGTTGATAATTTTAGCCAATTAGTCATATATCCTTGGAGCTTTTGATGTATAGATCAATTAGGTCTCCTTTCTAGCTCGTAAAGGGTATTTAGTTTATTATATCTTGATTAGAATTTGAAATGTTCAAATTCACTTAGAGAATTAATATTTAATGTAAGATGATACACTATAATATAAAGTTTATATTTTAATTAAACTTTATAATATAAATTTAAATTTGAATATGACAAATAATAAATTTATGAGAGAAATAAATATTTGAAGGGGTTCAAACATTAATTTAATATGAATTCAATTCATATTAAAACTATAGGTTAAAATTAATGTGTATTAGATACACATTAATAAAATATGTTATAAGATAAATATTGATTGAATATGATTTAAATGTAAGTTAAATTAAATATGTTATATCATTGATAGAATCCAAAATTTTGCTATAGCTTGTAAATATTTTAATTTATTTTACTATTTTTGAAAATGTCCCTTTTATTTAATTTGGTAATTAATTAATTGTAAGATTAATTAATTTAATTTGGTTTAATTTAATCAAATTAGTTGAACTAAAACTATAGATCATGTGGGAGATGTTCATATAAATATATTTAAATAAATTTGTTAACTGAACAAAATTTGATTAATTGTTAATCAATTAATTAATCATCAATTATTAATTTGGTTGGTTAATTAAATTAATTAATTTAATTGTTAAATAAATAAATTTAAATTAGATTTAATAGTTATAGAAATATGTAGAGCTCTCCCCATCCCCATTCTCTCTTAAGAGAAACACAATTATAAAAGTAAAAGTGTGCTTGATTTTGGTTTTACAAAGGGTCATGTTAAATAGATTTTTCCCCTCTCAATCTCAATCCTTTCCAAAATTCTAATTTCCAAATTCCCTCAAAGATTCTGTCACGCTCACACCCATAGGGAGTCCCTTTGGCGTTCAATGTGTGGTCGCGATTAGGGAAGCTCTAATGCCTTTAAATCAAACATTAAAACACCGAGCTAACAACTTAACCTAAATGTTATTTATTAAGAACATGTTATGTGATAGAACTCAATATTTCAAACTTGAAAATAACTTAACAACTTTATTAACTTCATGCAACTTGATACAAATACAAATAACCCTTTTGTAAGAAAACTAAACTAAGCTTCAAAACTTCAACACCTAGCTCAGCTCTTAAGCCTAACTTCACGCCTTAACGCCGAGCAACTCGACTCTCTTTAAGAGCCTCAACGCCTCGTTTTCTCGGGAAAGGGAAACTTGAAATGTAAGCCTACAATTAATCTTTCTTATTTTCAGAAGTATCATAACACCTCATTACAAGTTTAAATAACACAAAGCACATTAACCTCTACTTAATCCTCTCGCCTGGACATTGAACTTCCTCCATGCATAGACTACTATGATGACTCATTTCACCATTAATATATTTGCAGACCCTCGTTTAATTCCAGTTGCTATGGTGATAGACCAGAACACAAACCACTCAATGCATTCAACCATTCTTTTACCAAGAAGCACTAAAAAAAATTTGGGTTTTAATGACACAAAATTTGTGTCATAAAGAGTTTCAACGACACAATTTTTGCGTCATTGAAGCCCTTGTCAAGAAAGGTTATTTAAAGAAATTTCAGAAAATGTGTCGTTAAAAATGCTTAGATGATACCAAGATTGTGTCATTAATACCTTTACCTCAATGCAATAAATATGTCATCGTTATATATCACATAACATGAATATATTGTCATTAATACCCTTAAATTGACGCTTTAAATGTGTCATCTTTATCTATAACTCGACACTAATATATTGTCATGTTTAAATGTTTCATCGCTTTAAATGTGTCATGTTTAAATGTTTCGAGACTAATATCCATGAGTGTTCAGGCCAGCTTACACTATATCACGGGATAACCCGTTTGACTCTACAATATTTGGGTGTCAAGAAAACTTGTAGGAATTCAATTTCTATGTTAGTGGCCGTTATAGATCAAACCTATTACCCCTTAGTTAATTTTTTACTTTTTTACCACTAGGCCAACCCATGATAGTGACAACATTGTTCCTGTTTAATAAAGGCTTATATGTTGACATTTGTTTGGCATCGTTAATTTTCAAGTCACAACACATTTTCTGACATATAAATGATGGATATAAATAAATTGAATATATGATTAAGCTTACCCACATATGTATAGAAAGTTTTTTTTTTATTGATAATAAAAAAATGTAAATTACATTATAAACGTAAAGATTTTATAATAATTCAAAAGATAAAATTAATTGTAATACATGTATGTGTGACCTACTCTAACCAAACTAACTCACAAAAAGTCTTGATCGATCTCATGGTCCATGGATTCTTCAACTACCTGCAAAATTTCGTGAGCTTCTTAAAACGACGGATGAAGAGCTTTTGAGAGAGAGGGAAAGTCGTGAAGATCATTTGCGAGAGAGGAGAAAACGTCACTAGAGAGTTTGCTAGAGAGAAAGACAGCGACGACGTGGAATGAAGTAAGAGTTTTTTTGTCGTGGTTCACAAGAGGGATGAAAGTGTCAATTTTATTTTTTAAATTTGAAAATGTATGAATGAAGGAAAACATTGATTTTTTTATTGGGGTAATTTTTAATGACACATAATTTATGTTGTTAATTTATTACGCAAAAATTGTGTCAAGAAAACTCAATTTGTGTCATAAAAATTGTGTCACGAAAAATTTTGCTTTTTTATTTTTAATGACACATTTTATTCCTCCCTCCCTTTTTTTACTTGATTTCAAGTGTCATTAAAGTCATATTTCTAAATAAATTTATTTGACAGTAGTGGCTAGATTGGTGGGTTCGACGTTGAAGGCTTGTTGAGGTGTCAATGACGACAGTGACTGGAGTGTGGAATTGATGGCGAGGTGGCAGAAAATTAGAGGGCAAGGGTTCTTTACAACGACGCGGTAGCCCACTTCGTTCGACAAGATTTTTTTTTTGCATTTTTGGTGTAGATAAAAAAATTTGCTTTAAGGCTTCATTCGACGACATCATTTTTGCTTGAGAGAAAATTTGGGATTTTTATTTAGTTTTAATTGCACGAGGGAGGGAAATTAAACAATTTTGAAATTTGGGGTTTTTTCATTTGAAATTTTTTTTAATGACACAAAAAATTTATCGTTAATTAACGACACAAAAATTGTGTCAAAACAAATTAAATTATATCAATAGAATTGTGTCAAGAAATAATCCATATTTTTATTTTCAACAACACAATGTTTTGATTAGTAGTGTCATTAAAACTCATTTTTCTAGTAGTGAAGACCACTCAATGGAAGACAACCTCTACTCTTATGTGCACACAATAGTTACCTTCTTGATAGGAACAAAGCTAATGATTTATTTGCATACAAGCATCATAAGAAGTACTTACTTAAACTCGTAAATATGATTTCAAACAGTCATGTTTTTCATATAAATCATGTAATAGATTACAAATGTACTACACCACACATATCATGACAATACTTTGAAAGGAAAACTTAAGGAAACTTTGTTCTTCAGAAATCAATCACAAAGCCTAACACTATCTTCCTTTCTAATTCCTTCTTATCACGTAACTTCAAAGTCTCCTTTTCTTGCCTGTTCTTCCTTTGACTGAGCTTAAGCTTAGCACTTCATTGAAACGTTACCTTTGAGCTTACAAATCTTATTTATACTAATGTTAAACCAAATTAGTCATCCTTAAACTCACATTAGCTTGCCAACTCCTTTTTTTTTTTTGTAAGTTTAATATCTTTTCTAAACATGCTTATCTTTAACCCAACATGTAAGAAGCTGACTAATCTGAATTAGTGAGTCATCCTCTTTTCCTCAACTTCCTTTCCTCATCTGGCTCCTCCACAAAATGCCTACTATACAACACTTCGCGCTTAATTTTGTCTTAATGCGTTTCCTAGCTTCAATACGTGTACTTCCCTTCCTCGCATTGCTTAGCCAGAATGTGTGCTTCTTTAGAACACCTAAGCTTATACTTTAGTATTTATAGCCTCCTTTCTTGCAATCCTTCTATTCCAAAATGCGGGTTTCACAAATTTCCACATATCATTAACCTCAACTTCTCAGATAATAGGAAGGTAGCTAAATGGTAGGATTTTTCAATCTAAAAGGCATTTTGCAAAACAAGAGATGTGAAGTAAGTTTCAACATCTTTGTAATTTAATTTTGCAAAATATGCATAGCCATTATTTTCCAACAGGTTGATTTTAGAAATCATGTTGTTCTATAATTTAATTTGCCAATGTACTAGTTTTTCTAAATTTTCAACTAATTTGAGTTTGATCCTTTGATGTGCTTACACTATGTTAGGGATCTTATCCTACACTTCTAACTAACCTATAACCTACACACTTTAATTGAAATTGATGATCGAAAGAAAGGGAGTGAAGCACTTAAATGTTGTTTTCTTTGGTTTATATTTTTTTGTCCTTTTTTTTTAAACTCTATGTGTGCTCTTTGATGCATTTTTATATGGATATGTATGAATCAATAGGGAAATTAAAAGAATTTGAAGAATTATTTCGTCCTACATTCGTCCTTGCTTTGTAGGTGAGACGTGACGTGACTTTGAGTATCTCTGACGTGTTAAACACCAAAGACACTCAATCTTAAGGTTCCTTAAGCTTTGCTTAATCGTTTAGTGACTAACCTTTGTCTTTACTTATGAATTGCAAAGACCTTTAAGCAATATAAACAACTTAACACAAGATGTAATTAAACAAACTTTATTAAACTTAAGTTATGCGATTACAACTCTTTACAGATTACACAAATTCCAAAACTTAAAACTTGAGCTAAATCACCTGATACCTCTTCCTGCCTAGCAAGCCCTTCATCTTTCCTTACTTGGCCTTAACTCCTGATTCCTGAAAGATAAAACTTTAAAGCATAAGTAAAAAAACTTAGTGAGGTTTTAAGAAATCCTTTTACACAAAATACCTTATATAGACATCAACTTGCCAAACGTAACAAATCACATAAAATCATCTTTTATGTAAACATATTCTTTCACAAAAACACATCATTTAGCATAAACACACATTAATCATCAATCATTCCTTTCTCCAAGGATCCTGAATCATTCTCTACGCTAAGTCTCATTACTTCACGTTTAGATTACTGTAACCCTAGCATTCGAGAATATACAAATTCCTTCTTGTTGCTCAAGGTAAAGCGCAATGCACATCTTTTTTACATTGTCCCGCCTCATTCTACCATGCACATCTTTTATATATAGATGCCTTTACCCCTTATATGCACATAACAATTAGCTCATGAATAGGAAGTAACTAATGGTTTGAACACCATTTCACAAACATTTAAATCTCATAAATCATGCTTGAAACATGACATAAACTTTCAAATAAACGTCTTTGAAAACATTTGAATTGAAATTGTTATTTCAAATCAGTAATAACTTTATAAAGAAAGTTTTTATCATAAAATATTTTGAAGAAAACACTCACAACACTTGGTTATTCCAACTTCAATTGCTTTTCTTCTTCCTCTTCTCGCATAATCCCTTTGGCAGCACTTCAACACTTAACTCTCTCGTCAAATCTTCAGAATGACAATACTCAATAATTAGGCTGAGGACCCCTATTTATACTAATCCTTAAACAAGCTTAGTCACCCTTAAGTTCTTGTTAGCTCGCTAGCTCCTACCTTAAGCATACCTAAGAAATTTCTCAGAAGTTTCCTTATTTCTTCTCGCTTAGTCTCTCATCTCATATAGATCCTTAATTGCCTAGTCTCTTATAACATAGTCTTGCTTTTGTTGGGATTTATGTCCTAAAACTCGTAGATTGTAAATATAATTCATTGACCGTTATTAATAAAGTGTAATTATTGTAATAATTGTTATTGATTATAATATTAGTTTTGTCTCAATAACCTAAATCCAATAAACTAACATCCTAAGCTATTTATTGAGTCTCGAACATTATGTAGAGACATACAAGGATCAATGTTCGAGATCAGACTAGGTACCTTATCTTAGTAACACTATGGATACGACTCACTTTGTATTTGATACAAACGCAATGATCAAACACATTTGTGTAGTTGACATATGAGTGAGGGTATCCTATGCAATGAGTTTGCATAAGATCGGACCACGAAATAGTAACTACTAGATGTAACTCTGTTAACTAGTTAGGTTTCTATTTCATTAGGATGACATTGGTAACTTAGTCTTAATCCTAAGAGTATTATGAACTCATGTTTGTGAGGAATTGTTCTTTGATTTGTACGGGTGAGAGTGGCTAGATTATCGACTCAATATGATTATCATTTTAGGGATAAGACCAAGTGGGAAGCTGAAAACATGATTACAAAAGATTAAATTCGCTCATTCTTGACTTTAGAATAAGTAGATGAATGTTCCCTTAAGTGGTGTCTCTGAGACTTGAACAAAGGGTCATACCCTCTCTATCGCATGAGAGGAGTTTTTGTTTAGTGGTTGGACCATGAACAAGTTGTTCATTAGAAGAACACTGGTATTTAAGGACTAGAAGTAACCTAGGGGTAAAACAATAATTTGACCAAACTAGTGTTACGAACACTTATAAAGGACTAACTTATTGTTATTGATCTATATCCATGAACATAGAAATATATCTACAGTGAGAAGAGTTCAACTATGAGTCTTTAGTGAAGTGTACACACAGTTAACAGATACTGATCAATGTGGTTTTGAGTTTAGCCAATTAATCTCATATCATTGTAGCTTCTGATATGTAGTCCATTAGGTCCCCTTCCTAACTCGTAAAGGGTAATGAGATTTATCTGTATTGGTAGTAATTTTAAATGTTCAAATTTACTTTGGAAATTAATATAATGTATGATGATACATTATAATATAAAGTTTATATTTTAATTAAACTTTATTATATAAATTTTATTGGTTAATTTTCATAAATATAACAAACAGTCAAAAGATTTATAGTCTGTGTCACAAAATGGAAAAGCCCATTAAGCTGACCATTTTTTTAAAATATTTTAGATTTGCCCTTCTTTTTCATCGTCTTCCTTCTCTTCTTCTTATGCAATTTTTTTTCTCTTCATCGTCTTTCTTCTCTTCTTTTGCCATTTTTCGTTCCTCTTCAGTCATTTTCTTTTATTATATTTCAAACTGTTATTTAGTTCAAGGTTGTGTACCAAATATAAAAAATTTTAATTTTTTTTTTCAAATTGTGGTTGTTTAAGATCATCTACTAGATATAAAGGATCTTGAAAAAAAAACATCGATTAGATTTGAGAGTCTTCTAAACGATACAAAAAAAGTAGTCAAATCTAAACGATCGTGTGCCAAATAATCTTTAAAAAATCGATTAGATTTGGATCGTCAAATTTAAACCATCAAATCTAAATACCAAATATAAACGATCTTGTACCAAAAAAAAAAAAACCTGTTTAGATTTGGCTACTTAAATCTAAACGATCGTGTACAAAAAATAGCCAAATCTAAACCATCAATCTTGAAAAAAAAATGTTTAGATTTGGGTAGCCAAATCTAAACGATCCAATCTAAATGATCCTGTAGGAAAGAATAGCAAAATCTAAATGATCATTTCCTAAACATATTACGCACGAGATGTTAATTAATCATGGGACATTTTTTGTATTTTTCATTGTTGGCTTGTGGGCTTTTTCCGTTTTTGAAATTGTTGTATTGAGTGTAAATATTTTAGTGCTTTGTTATATTTTTGAAAAGATCCTAATTTACTTTTGGATATGATTCAAAATTAATTTATGAGAGAATAAAATATTTGAACGAGTTCAAATATTAAATTAATGCGAATTAGATTCCTATTAAAACTATATGTTAAAATTTAATGTGTATATGATACACGTTAAAATTATAGGTTATGAGAGAAATTTATATTTGAATATAATTCAAATTTAGATTAAACTAAATATAAGATATTTAATTGATAAATTAATTAATTGAAGAATCAATTAATAGTTTAGTTTAATTTTATTAGATTAAATTAAATTAAATTAATTAAATTAAAACTATAGGTTATGTGAGAGATATTAATTTAAATATGATCTAAATGAAATATTAATTAAATATGATCTAATTAATTATTAATTAAATTAATAGTTAATTAATAAAATTAATAATTAATAATTAATTTAATTAAGGGGCATTTTTAAAAATAGCAAAATAAATTAAAATATTTACAAGTTATAACAAAATTTTAGATTCTATAACTGATAGTCTTCTATCACTATAGTATATCAATGACTATCAATGATAGAATTTGCTATAGGTTGTAAATATTTTATAAAATCTACTACTTTTAAAAATTCCTCTTTAATTAATAACTCCCTTAAGGGAGTTATTTAGGGAACGTAAGTGGTTTTTCCATGTATCTCAGGATGTCTCTAATTCCCTCTTCTTTAGGATGATGAAGAGGGAGGTAAGGTATGTGAGTTATAGAGATGCATTTGGAAAACTCTAGCAAAATTCTATTAAAACAAAAATTCTCTCTAAAAAAATTCTTTCTAATTTTGGTTTCCACAAATCAATCTCAACTTAGAGAATAGGAAGGTCTCCAAATAGTGGTGTCCTAAAATTGGTAATTGGCAGATATAGAGTCGTCAACAAACGTAGGTGTTTTTTACTCTTCTCTGTAATTTCTTTATTTTTTTTGAAAACCTACTTAGCCTAAAAGAAATTAGTTGATGTACTTTTTCTAATGCACTGGTATTCTTAAAATTCCAATTAAATTTAAGTTAAGTTATGTTTAAAACTTATGTTGTAGGGCTCCCATCCCTTCACTATGTTGGTGACCTTGTGGTTAAGTCCAAGAGATGACAAAACCACTTGAAGAATTTTAACGCTTTGTTTGACTACCTGCAAAAATACCAGCTGAGGATGAACCCTCTCGAGTGCACGTTTGGTGTGACCTTAAGAATTTTTTTTGGTTTCATTTTAAGGAACTTAAAGATTGAGACAGACCAATTTAAGATCAATGTCATTTAGAAGATGCCAAGGTCAAAGAATTTTCTTAACCTAAGAAATCTCTAGGGACAACTGGCTCACACTTGGAGGTTCGTTTCCAACTAGGTTGGTTGATGTCAACCTTTTCAAAAGTTGATGAGAAAATGAGAAAATGTGGGATCAGGCGTGCGAGAATACCTTCGATATATAAAGAATACTTGCCAGAATGCATTCGATAACATAAAAAAATATTTTCCATAATGCCTTCGAGGGCATAGAAGCTCCAATAGTTGACAAGCCGTTGACACTATACACTACCGCATTGGAAAGGTCACTGAGGGCATTGTTGGCGCGAAAGGAGGAGAAATGAAGGGAATGTGCTCTTACTACCTAAGTAGAAAATTAATTGGAGCTGAAATTAACTATTCTCCCATTCAGAAAATGTGTCTTGCAACTTTATTTGGCATCAATAAGTTAAGGTATTATATTCAAGCTTCACGGTCCAATGAGTGGCGAAAGTGGATCCTATCTAATATGTTTTATCCAGGCCAATCATCTCTGGGTGCCTAGCTAAATGGGTAATCTTGTTCCAACAATATGACATTGTGTATGTGTCGCAAAACAACAACTACCATTTTAACATTGTAATGGCTCTTTTTTAGGTGTTGTAGAATGCCAATTTGTTGGGAGAAAGTAGGTGAAAGAAAGCTCTATGACCTAGAGTTAGTCCAGGTGACGACAAAAAACATTAAGGTGATTAGAGAAAATATGAAAATTGACCGTGATAAGCAAAAGAGCTTTGTGGATAATCATTGTAGAGCCCTAGAATTTGAGGTTAGAGATAAAGTTTTAAATTGTCCCCATGGAAGGGTGTGATCAGATTTGGAAGGAGAGGAAAACTAAGTATAACATATATAGGACCTTATGAAATTCTTGCACGTGAGGGATCAGTGTTCTATATGTTATGGTTGTCCGCGGAGTTGTCTAGGATTTATACTGTCTTTTATGTTTCCATGTTGAGAAAGAAAGTATTTTCCATACTCCTCGCATATACTCCAAAAACAGCCCCTAGAAGTAAAAGAAAACTTGACTTATGAAGAAAGACCACTACTACAAATTTGGTTTTCTTTGATATGCAAAGCATGCCAAAAAATGTCTACCTTGATAGTCTTTGTCTAACAAGTAAGCGTTCTAGTTTTCTTGATGGACAAAACATGTCATCAAAAACTCTTTCTTGATGATCATTAGGAGACTTTAATGTTTTCTCACACTCACCTTAGCTTTGTGCTAATTGGCATCATCATGATCTTGATAAAGTGGGGATTTGAACTTGGGACCTCTTGTTCATAAGTACATATAGATGCCAGTTAAGCTAAGATCATGTTGGCCAACTTCTACAACTTCTACAAATTTTAAAAACCCTAAATTACAAGCTTTCAATTCAACTCATTAAAGTTGAACATAATAACTAATTTAATTTTGATAAAATCTCTTATTTCAATATAATTATAATTACAATAGTTAACTTTTTAAAAAGTAATATTATATTATTGATGAATAGAAAGTAATAATTGAAAAAAATAGTAAAGATTTAAGAATATTATTGATGAATGTCATGTTTTCTGAGCTCATTAACGAGAGTCAGAATTTTGTGCTTCGTGAAAAATAGTTTTTCTTGACGGACAATGCCCATCAAGGGGACAATTGGAAAATGGGAGTTATTTTTAAAAAAAATTAGGGAAAAGGGATAGTTTTAAAACTATTTTGGTAAAAGGGGTAGTTTCAAAACTATTTTGGTAAAAATGGTGGTTTTTTTGGCATTTTGTGAAGTGGGTCCCACTGTCTTATAAATTATTATTATTATTATCTTTATTATTATTATTATTATTATTATTATTCTCTTTTATTATTATTTTTATTTTTATTATTGTTATTCTTCTTCTTATTAGTATTATCTTTATCATTATTATTATTATTATTATTATTATCTTTATTATTTATGTTATTACAATATTAAAAATTTAAAATAACAAAATTCATTTAAAAATTATTTTTAAAAAAATTATTTTCATAAAATTAAAAAATATTTTACTTTTTATTCTTCAATTACAGATATATATACTCACACACAGTTAATTTATTATTGATTTATATCCTCTCAATTTATTTTTCCCTCTCCTATTACCTTTATTTTTAATAACAAATAATTTCTAATTTCTATGAATTGAAAATTACTAAATATTTTTAAGAAAATGGAACATTTGAAAATTGAATTTATACAATAACAAAAGTTACAAAGTTTAAAGTAATCATCAAAATATCAAAAAGAGAGTTTAGTGTATTTTTAAAAAAAGAATTGAACAATAAAGTTATCATTTACCTCCCTACTTAAATATTTAATTTCACTAATTTTTTTTCATAATTAAATAATAGCAATAATAGTAATAATAATAATAATAATAACAACAACAACAACAATAATTTATAGATAGTGAGACTCACTTCATAAAATGCCAAAAAAATCACCTTTTTACCAAAATAGTTTTGAAACTACCATTTTTCCATTTTGTTAAAAATATTTAGTAATTTTCAATTCATAGAAATTAAAAATTATTTGTTATTAAAAAGAAAGGTAATTGGAGATGAATTGATAAATTGAGAAGATATAAATCAATAATAAACCAATTGTGTGTGAGTATATATGTGTATGATTGAAGAATAAAAAGTAAAATATTTTTTTTAATTTTATGAAAATGTTTTTTTTAAATAATTATTACATGGATTTTGTTATTTTAAAATTTTAATATTGTAATAATATAATAATAAAGATAATAATAAAAAGAAAAAGAAAATAATAATAATAATAATAATAACAATAATAATAACAATAATAATAATAATAATAATAATTTATAAGACTGGGGCCCACTCCACAAAATGATAAAAAAAACAACCACTTTTACCAAAATAGTTTTGAAACGACCCCTTTTTCCCAATTTTTTTTAAAAAATAACCCTGATTTTCCAAATCACCCCCCATCAAGATATCATTCTTCTTGATAGGCCTTGTTAATGATCTTATCCTAAACACAAATTTATAAAAAAATTATGGGCAATGCCCATGATTTTTTTTTTGTCTTTGTCCATCAAGAAACCCTAGACTCATTAACAAAATTTTAAGCCCATCAAAAAATCCAAAAAAATGTTTATTAATTTTTTTTCAATGATGACCATTTCAAATCAAGAAGCTCCAACGATCTGAGATTAATTGGCTAAACTCATTAACCATATGAATCAATATTCGTTAACTGTGTGTACACTCCACTAAAGACTCACAGCTGAACTCTTCTCACTGTAGATATATATTTC
>JBBPDI010089055.1:0-12400 GCA_037974545.1 Cucumis variabilis
GACTCATTAAACAGCTTAGGATGTTAGTTTATTGGATTTGGGTTATTAAGACAAAACTAATAATTTAATCAATAACATATATTACAATAATAACACTTTATTAATAACGACTAATGGATTATATTTACAATCTACGAGTTTTAGAACATAAATCCCAACAACGTGTACATTGCATGTGGCTTAACAAATCTATTGCCAACTTCTATTAGGTGTAGACCCTTTCTTA
Organism: Cucumis variabilis; assembly: GCA_037974545.1. Lineage (NCBI taxonomy): Eukaryota > Viridiplantae > Streptophyta > Magnoliopsida > Cucurbitales > Cucurbitaceae > Cucumis > Cucumis variabilis. The sequence goes on from JBBPDI010089055.1 coordinate 227, forward strand.
TTTTCAAATCTTGTAGGTTCAACGGAGCATTCGTGATATCTTTTGTTTTTTCTTTAATTTTTAACAACATACCAACCAAGTTGTCACAAACATTGTTTTTAATATGCATTACATCTAGTTTATGACGTAATAGTAGTCCTGACCAGTAAGGATATTGAAAAAAATACTTCTCTTGATCCAATTGAGAGCTCACTTTCTTTTCTTATCTTTTAGTGAGGGATGTTTACTCATAACTAGAAAATCCACAAATCTAGTTGTTCTAAAATTTCATGCGGAGGAGCCCTACGTTTTACCTTTCCATCATGTTGCTTACTTTTAGGCTAAACGCGGTTCTCTAGAAAACAACGTCGATGTCCCATGAAAAATATTTTCTCTTTTATCCTGAATGACGATTTATCTTCCATTCACATTGGACACGCCTGATACCGTTTTGCACTCCACCTGGATAAGTCATCATACGTTGGAAAATCATTAATTATCCACAATAAGTCTATATACAATTGAAAGAACTAATCGGTAAGAGAATTATACGTACGCACATGAAAAGTCAATAACTATTTCAATTCCTCAATCAATGATTGTAGATAAACATCAATTTCCTTATCAGGAGATCTTGGACCAGGTATGACAAATTATAAGGAATTAACACCATATGCTACATACTGTATGAGGTACTCATATTCCTAAGCAAACGTTCCGTGAATCTAAAGAAAAATAAAAAAATTCATAATCAAAATGATTCCTTCCTTCAAAATCAACTGGATGTCTTAACACATCATCTGTTTGAACTCATTTATTCTTACGCTATCTCATGTTAGACGAGCCTTCTTGCAGTACAAATAATCGCTTTAATCTCAATATTAATGGAAAATGGCACAATAGGTTATGTGGAGTTTGTTTATCTTTCTTAGCACTAACTAGTATCGAGACTCACCACAAGTTGAACAATGTTGCAAATTGCCAAATTCCTTCTAGTACATTACACATTCGTACATACACGTATGAATAGTCTCATATCCTAGGGCTAACTCACACAGTTTTCGTTTAACTTCATAGAATGAACCAGGGATAGTAGTACCCATTGTAAACGATATTTTTAACAGTTCTAATAACAAGTCCAAGGATTTGTTACTCCAATTGTTGAGAACTTTGATATGCATCAACTTAACCAAAAAGTTGAGGGAGGAAAACTCTAAACAATCGAGGTATTGCTTATTACGTGTTTCATTCAATAACTCTTGAAATATGTTTGTTGTCTTTTGTTCTACACCAATATTAAACGACATTTCATTCTCCAAACCTTCATTTGTTTCTTTTTCATGTTCAGTTGAAGCTTGTAAATTATTAAGCATATCAAACATTTCATTTTCTTCATGAAAAGGGTTACTGCTAGTTCTTTCATCAAATCTTTCTATACTTCTATGCAAGTTCACTAGCTCTTCTTGACATACCCAATTTGTATAAGAGGGGTATATTCCAATTGTTAATAGATGTCGCTCAACACCCTTTAATGACTCCCAAGTTGAGTTCATACATCTCTTGCATGGACACATTATTCGTATGTAATCATTGACGTGAAGCTTTGCAACCTCTAAAAAGTGAGACACTGTTGCTTTATACCCAACCAAGAATTTATTCCTAAGTTTCATCCAATCCTTACCCATTATTTAAAACCTAAAATATAAACATATTTGATTAGTCTTATATTCCTCCTCTTAATGCTCAAACTTACTCCATGAATGAGCTATGGCTCATAATTACGCAATCTCCCAACTTTCACTAAAGGTAAGTTTAAACTAAAGAGGCTACATAACTGTAGGATAGCCAGAACAAACTAACCACAAATTACTTCAACCCTTACAAGCTACTTAACACTTCCAACAAATAAAACTACTAACAAATTAAAAACTAAATTTAAACTAAAGACTATCAAAACTGCGAGATAGACAAAACAAATCAATCAAAATACTTCAATCTTTAGAATCTAACTAACACTTCCAATAAACAAAACATAATAACAAATATAAAACTAAAGGCTACAATTACTGTAGGATAGACAAAACAAATCAATCAAAATGCTTCAATCTTTTCAATCTAACTAACACTTCCAATAAACAAAACACAATAACAAATAAAAAACTAAATGCGACAATAACTGCAGGATAGCCAAAACAAATCAATCAAAATGCTTCAACTAACACTGCCAACAAACAATTTTCTCAATCCATTATAGGCCTCCTTCTAATCCATTATAGCCCCCCTTCCAACAATTTCAACTATTTCAATAATTTTATTGATTTCAACAATTTCAAATATTTCAACAATTTTAACAATCACAACCTAAACCTCGAACAATTTCAATAAACATTTAAGCATACATTTCAACAATTTCAACCCTGGACCTCTAAAAATTTCAATATACATTTAAACGTACATTTGTTTAACTTAAAAAAACAAAAGCGCAACGAAACAACTTACCAGAATGACGAGTGGTAGCAACAAAATAGGACGACAAGCGACAAGACGATGAGCAACAGAGGAACCCAACGATGATGGCAAACTGATAACTTGTAGAAATACAAGTTATTACAATATTTAGAGTAAAGTAATGAAGTCTTATTGCATGGAAAGAGAAGAAAATAGAGGAAAAAGTAAGCGATTTGATTACTCTGCGAGATGCATGACACAAAAGAATCTTATCCCCGTTTTACTATTCTTTAGTGCTCTTATAGTAGGACTTTAGGCAAAAAAGAGAGAAACTTGGCAAAGATAGGGCTACGCGAGAAGACCTGTCAATCTTTGTGGTGAAAAGAAATATGAATTAGGCAATTAAAGCACTAGCAGACCAAGTGGTTGGCGGGAAATTAAGAAAAAGGACAGCAAGGATGTCTGCACAGCACCAAGTGCAGCTTTTCAAAGGTCTTAATGGCACATCGCATCCTGTCGACATCATGTCTCGTATATAAATACAGTCTCATTCCATAACAAGTGTGCGTAATTTGATCGAAAAAGCAAGTTCCTCTCATCGTTCATCATTCTTCTTGTCCTTGAGTTTTACTTTAGAGCTGAAAGCAAAAATAAGGAGATATTTCCACCTTCCATCACCTCCCCTCACCTGTAGGCAAAATTCAGACCAAGGAGTATGAGAAATCAAACTCCAAGGCTCCCCCTTTTTGTTGTATTTTCACTTTGTACTTTTTATATTGTCATGTTTTGTGAGCACATAGTAAAGCTGGAAAGCTCAACTTGTCATTTATGAAAGCAATGTATTTCTTCTTTCATTCTTCGATATTTCTTACCTCTTCCAAATCTACTTAGTTGATTGATGGCATGTTAGTGATTAATGTTATTAAGGTTTAGAGAGTTACATTGAAAGTAGTAAGCACTTTGTTCAGCTAAGTGTAAGTATCCTGACTTGTTTATTCGAAAGAAAAGCAAGGAAAGGGATGGTAATCATAAAATAGGTGAGGATCTCACTTAGCTAAATGAAAATCGAAGAGAATATAGAAATATATTCTTGTCACCAAAGCACATCTTTAGCATAGCTTGTCGAAAGGTCAATGTATGTGGTGAAAGCACTGAAAGGTGTAGGCCTTAAATAAAGATTTGCTAATGTTGTTACATTCATGATACTTAGATAGGCCATAAAATAACTAAGTGCATTTGCATCTCGAAAGGTGAGCAAGTATGGTATTGTACCAAAAACGTAGTCGCCTTAATTCTTAGTTTATGTGCATGCTGTCTCAAAGTAAGAAAGCATCAATCGCGATAGATAGTTAGGTCAACTCTCCTTCTTTGCCATATCTATAGTGAGTTCATATCGCATTGTTCCATGCCGCCATGTTCACCTTGCACCACTAAGCACCATAGTGTACATAACTAGAATTCTTAGTATATTATTCATATAAGTTTATACTTGGTTCACAAACTTGATTAAGGTTTCTGTTGTTGTTTTGTTGGAACAACATACAAATGTTACTTGGGACTTAGTCTGAGTAATCTAACATCTATGCAACACAATTGTAATACATCACTAAGTAGGTCCACTGCATATAATGCGCTCGCCATGCCTTTCTGTATTGTGTTGTTCATTCTAAGCGATACGTCATGGGTCATGATCATAGCATAAAGTGCTCAAATGTACCTCTTTACCACATGAAGCCTATGTGATCATTGAATCCAAGTTTTCTACTGCTTGCCTAAGTGCAAGCGAAGTAGTAGGTTTACTTGGGTGATCTAAGGTCGAACACGAAAAATTGTTTCAAGATATTAGTTCTAGGGAGTTACTCATCCTTCAGGCATTATGCTGGTTACTTTAAAAGAATATATATAAAGTAAAACTAAATTTATTTACACTTAACTAAAGAATCATGCATAGTAGGGGTAATGTATGATAAAACGAAAGAATAAGTGAACTAACTTGCATGAGAAAGAAAGGGGAAGGAAAGTCTATGCACTATTAGGCAATTAAGCAATGCGATAACGTTAATGCAATATAACTTACGTAATGGCTCATGATTAAGGCGACCTTCTCTCAAAGTGTTTAGACACCACACTTGCTCACCTTTCGAGATGCAAATTACTGTGCTTAATTAGGCAAGATATATCTAAAAGGTTTTACGTATAACACTCATAGAACTTCTCGTTTAAGGATAGCAACCTCTCGGTGCCTAATGTATGCACTTGTTCGTCTTTTGGGATACAAATGTTGGAAGTTATCTCGCTAAGATGGGGTTTGTTACCAAAGTCCTCCTTACATGCATCAGCCTTATCCAAGTTACTTACCCTCTCGGGTAGTTGATGATTGACATCGACCAAGTGATGAATATAGCTCAACTAATGTGATAAGCCGTATAAGCTAGACTTCCTATCGAGAACTTACCACAAATCTAACTATTAATAACACATCAACAAATGAACAATCAAGAAATGGTGGATCGAAAAGGTATAAACATGTAATATATGCATAAAGAATGTATGTCTTAGACTACTGTACAATATGAACAACATATATTACATAGAAATGAAAAAATGGAAAGAAAGAAGAGTGGATTGAAATACAAATTAGGGGGAACGGGGGATGACTCTCCTTCTCTCAAAATTTAAGCTTTCACGTTACACTTTGATCGAAAAATATGAAGAAATATTATACATCTGATGGTTAGGCTAATCCTTGCCATTGTCCCTTTAGGTTTTCACCCACTCAGGGTTTTTTGTGTGTGTGGCGGTTCGTTTAAACGTCTGTGGCTTCTTGGTGAAGATGAAGTCTTTTATAAGCAACTTTAGGCGGGAAATTTCTGTTCCTCTGATATTGTCAGCGCCGTTGTAGATCCTAGAAAGTCACATCACTCCAACTACCATTTTTGTCTTGTACTGAGCTTTTCTCGCGTGGTGACATGGTTCCTTGTTTGGAGGTGTTAGTTGTCAGGTGAGTTCCCATCGCATGACCTATGCGAGAGGTGTCCGTTGTGATTTGCTCTTTTCTTGTTTACTTATTATGCATTTAAACATGATAATCACGTAAAACAGGCATGGTGCTTGTGTAAGTTATATATCTAAATACTTATGTGTTTACAACACAAGTTACATATTCTGATCATCTTCTTATGCGTTTTGACTTCATTATTCTAATAAAAAGGGCTATAATAATGGTTACATGTATAATGTATACTGCATAAGTTAGTACGTGATTTGATAAAGTAGGATCTTGCATTCCTTATGTTGGACCCTGGGCTTACCAAGAACCTCTCCTCTCTTATATTGGGGCAATAGAGAGGAAAATTTGTGCAACAATATTTAATTATCACGATAGCAACGCATAAATAGAAATGCATATTTTATCGCAGGGTCCTATTTAGCCGTCTAATAGTCGTAAACTTAGAGCCACTCATGTTAAATCCACAAACATGTTGCTTGAGAGATTACAACGCATGAACTGTAAACAAAAATTTATTTTAAACACCATGAACGTCAACCCTTCTTCTCGGCTTCTTCATGGTGATAGATCTCTCTCGGTCTCTCTTTCTTTCTAACTCTGTAACTCTTTCTTTCTCTCTAACTTTAAGATATGTGAACACGGATCTAGAATGTTATAGGGGATCTCTCAGCCCGCAACAAAAACATCGAGAGATCTCCACTATTCTCGATGCCATAAGTAAACGTTGGGCATTGTGCCTTATATTCACAACATGTTACTTATGGCGTTAGGAATGGTTGCCTCCACTCTTGATGTTGTATACATGGCGTTGCGGAAAAGCAAACTAATTATTTAATTGTTTTCTTTTTCCCAACGCGATCAACATATATGTCGAGAGCGGCCACTTGATTTTTGACGTATATATGCATGACGTTGGAGAAAAGGAAATAATTGAATAATAATTTTTTTCTCCGATGTCGTACACGTTCACGTCGGGAATAGCCATATATTTACTGATGTATATATGCATGGCGTCAGGAAAAAGGAAAATGTTATTTAAGTGTTTTTTTTTTCTTGACATGTGCTTGTATGACGTCGAGGATTGTGTGGTCATGCTTGACACAATTAAATTAACATTGCGATAGATTGCATCTGCCGACACATACCTTACATCATCGGCGAATGTGCTATTTTCCAAAGTTTTTTTATTCTGAAGCAAAATGCGTCGAAATAACCCTGATTTCTTGTAGTGTTTTACCTAAGTGATTTTTGGTTTCTGCCTTAAATTTAAAAAATATGTTACCGGCTTCATCTTTTGTTTTTGTAAAATAAATTTTACTAAATCTAGTAAAATCATGAACAAAAGATACTTAATAATTTTTTCCACCTCTATTTGTAGTGTTTTTTAAATCGACTAAAAAAAAAGAGTAGTGAAAAACCCAAGATTTAATAAAACCAATTTAAGCAAAATGTATATTTCATGTATATTATATATGTAGGGAAAAAAAAGAGTTGTGAAAAACCCAAATTATAATAGTTTTCACCTAAAACATAGTTTATAATAACACGTATTATAATAATCTTCACTTTAAACACATCTTATAATAACATAGACTATAATAGTTTGCACCCAAATACAAACTATTATAATACCTGATTATTATAATCTCATACATAATAAGTCACTGCTCGTCCCATCTTCTAAAATCTTTTGCTCTAAGAAATGATATTAATTTCAAAACTCATTCCAATTAATTTCAAAACTCATTCCAACTTCATTCCTCCACTGATCAAAGAAGAGGGCCCTCTGGAGAGGACACAATATTGACTAGCAAGGTGATAGACACTTTAACAAAGAAAATGGGTTTGTTATCCCAACCTAAATTCAATTTTATTTAAAAGTTCTAAACTAGATTTTTTTTATTTTTATGTTTTTTGCAAAGTTCAATGGAAAGTCTTCTTACAAAAAGTAATTAAAATCCCATTCGAAATTTCATTTAGAAAAATATTTCAAATTAAGGACATAAACAAAATAAAAAATACCTTTTGTAAGGAGTTGAGCTATTTATATATGGTTGTATTTGTCGTGTGTTTACGGATAAAGTACAACTTTATAATTGTTTAATATTATATTAATGAAATTATCTTTCTAAGACATTATCCTAAGAGGTTGGTGTGTTATTTCACCCATGTGGATAACAAAACTCTGTTTTCCATTTACTTTTAACTGTGTTTCTTGTTAATGCTTTAACATCGTACATCATAAGATTTGAAAGAAAATGTTGTAATCTTCCTTCCAAATATATACAAAGATTATTTGACAGTTGTACCTAAACTCTTACTGAATCTCAACAAAAGAATTAATAAAACAAAAGTTAACTAATTTGATATGCATAATATTATTTGAAAATTATTCTGTTGTTTACTTTACTTTTTAGTTAGTTTTTTTCTTCTTCTCAATTTAGGCTAGTTTCTCCCAGTTTTAAACTTGCTAAATTTTAAAATAAACGATATAATTTAGATCTATTTGATAATCATTTTGTTTTAATTTTTTTGTTTTTACAAATTAAGCCTATATACTTCTATTCTACCACTAAATTTCTTGATTTTATGTCTTTTACCCATGTTTTAAGAAACACGGTCAAAATTTACAAACAAACAAAAATAGTTTTGAACTTTTTGTTTTTGTTTTTTGAATTTAGCTAAGAATCCAAGGTAAGAAATGAGGAGAAAATAGGTACAGTTTTAAAAACTAAAATAGGAAAATGAATTGGTTACTAAATGGAACTTATTATTATTATTAGTTTTTGAAAGCTTATTACAAGGTAAATAACAAAACGTAGAAATAAGGTGAAACTTTTGTTTAGGACTAATTAGTGATTACTTTGTTGCAAAAGTTGGAATATTTCTTGAAGAAAATCCATCTCCTTGTGCGGATGGTTACCACTAACTTTCAAGATTAGTTTGGACATTTTCCAAAATCCCTAATCGGTTATGTACAAGACGATTATTCCTAATAAGTGGTATCAAAGTAATACACATGATCCAAACTAATACACATGATCCAAAGGTCATGTTACACTAGGTAGAACCATCAAGTGTACAATAAATCAATCATGAGCCTTAGAAGAACTAGACATGGTGGGAAATACGTGATTGTGAAACTAGAGAACCCTCGGAAGAATAGGTGTTGGCTTAGACAATAAGTAGATGAAGATATGGTTTTGATTCCTAGATGAGGTTTAAATCTTTGGCTTAGAGAGGATTAATCTTTGGTTTAGGAGGATGGTTGAAAATACAACTAAATTCTAAGAAATTTATTCTGGTCATTTTATCTTTGCTTGGTCGACTATTTAGATTCAATGAATTTAGCCAATATATACACATTTAATAGATATTATAGATTGAGGTTTTTCTAAAAACATACCAAACTGGCAAAATATTTACACTGTATAGAATAATTTTGAAAACGAAAAAAACTCATAGGCCCATGATAGAAAATACCAAAAAATGACACTGTCAACACACAATTAATTGACTACTCGCACTTGTAATTCTTTTTTTTAATTGATCATGATACCCGATTGTGTAGGAAATGAAACACGATCGCCTACCAAATCTAAACAATCTTAGTTGTTTAGATTTGGTACACGATCGTGGATCTTGGTTGTTTAGTTAGGTTTGATACATAATCATGTACTAAAATCTAAACGATCGTATACCAACATCCCAACGATTTTTTTCAAGATCGTGTACCAAATAAATATCCCAACGATTCTTTTTCAAGAACTTATATTTGGTACACGATCGTTTAGATTTAGCTACGTGATCGTGTACCTAAATCTTAACGATTGTCTACAATATCCCAATGATTTTTTTTCAAGATCTTTTATATTTGGTACACGATCTTTATCATTTAGATTTGATACACGATCGTGTAGCCAAATTTAAATGATCGTGTACCAATATCCCAATGATTTTTGTTCAAGATTGTGTACCAAGATCTTTTATATTTTGTACACAATCTTGAATCAAATAACACTTTGAAAGAAAAAATAATACAAGATTTATGATTGATTGAAAACAAAGATCATGATTTCATAAAAATATAAAATCAAGATTCCAGAAGAAGAGAAGAAAGAAGATGAAAAGGAAGAACAAACCTAAAATATTTTAAAAAAATGGCGGACACTCGGTGCGTAAATATTTTGGTGTTTTGTTATATTTATAAAAATTAACCTTATAGATTTCAGTTTTTGAAAATTGCTTTTGTATTCATGATTCAAATAGTAAAAATTCTGATTTTATTTTTTAGATCTTTTAAAACATATAATAAAGCGATAAAATATTTACACTTTATAGAATAATTTCTCGCAAATCGGAAAAAGTTCACAGGCTCATAATGAAAATACCAAAAATGTCCCATGATTAATTGGCACCTTGTGCGTGCAATATATTTGGTTAACGATCGTTTAAATTTGTCTATTCTTTCCTACACGATCATTTAGATTTGATCGTTTCAAATATAAATGATATTTTACAAGATTTTTTGGTACATGATCGTTTAGAATTGGCTATTCTTTGGTACACAATCATTTAGATTGAACATTTAAATTTAGGTAGCCAAATCTTTTTTTTTTGATAAAAGATACGATTGAGTCAGTAGGTGCACTAGGACATCTTCACTAGTTGGGACAACCCATAGCACCCTCATCATTTGTGCTTCATTAATAATAGGAAATGAAGTACACGAAGCAAGGAATAGTACAAAAAGGGCTAGAGAAAAATCCAAAAATCTAACAAATAACAAAGCTAATTGTAAGCATTTAAATTTAAAGTAATAGAGCTAGTAGAATAATTTAAGAAGTGTTTGGATCTTCTCGTCCATAGACTAATAAGCACTTTGATATCTTCCCAAAGATATGATGGACTTTTCTCTTTGTTGTTGAAAGTTTTATTGCTTCTTTCAGCTAAATACACCATAGAGTGATGATAGTAGCAGAGTTGAATAAGATGACCTCCTTTTTAATTTTTTGTTTCACCCAACAAACATATTTGCAAGAGGAGTTACTATAATTAGAAAAATTCTAGTTAAGCATCGAACATAATCTCCCCCAAATAGAAGCAACATATGAACACGAAAAGAAAAGATGGTCTCTATCTTCTTTTTTTCTACACACAACACACTAGCTTGGTTTTAGATTCATGATTGGGAGCATCTTTTGTAAATTGTCAATCGTGTTGATACACTCATGAATAAGGGACCATATTAAAAATTTACATTTTTTTAGTGATGCTAGATCTCCACAAATTTTGAAAAGTGTGTGAATCAGAAAATTCAAACCTCTTCGGCCATCGATGTGGATAGCCTTTTTCATAGATGTAGCAGTGAAGGTCCCATTTAAGATTAGTTTCCAGATAGGTGCATCACATCTACCATCAGAAATAAAGGAAAATAAGGAGGATTTTAACTCATCCCAAATACTTATTTCCTAGCTACAGAGAGGTCTCCTAGGTTGAAGATTCCAATCAAGAAGCTATTGGTTCCACAAATTTTTTATGGAGATGTTTTTACCATTTGAGAGAGCATAATGATAGAAAGCATACAAAAACGCAGAGAAAAACTGGATCAGTTTTACTCTATATGCAACTAAACTATTTAGTGAAAAACATGCTTAAAAATCCCTAATTAAAACAAATTAGGATTAAAGAAAATATACCTTTGAAGCTTTCTGAAATCTTTGATATCTTCTCACAAACTTAAACCGAGACAACCACTAGAGATGACCCACTAATCTCCAGACTTAGAACCGGGTTGTGGGACCCGATTAGTTGAAGGAAATAAGGGAGATGTATGGAAATTGGAAGGTAGAATTTTGGTTGAGATTTTGGAGAGCAATGATTTTGTAATTTCCAAAATTACTTGGAAAAGGGCAAAAGTTTTTAACATAGATGAAAACAACCTTATTTATAACCTAATTACAAGCAAAATTACATGTAATTAGTTAGCCAAATCTCAACACCTAATAATCCACTAACAATTAGTGAAACTTAGTGAACTAGGTGTCTACATCTCATGTAGCCACATATCCCACTAAGTGTTAGTACGATTATCCAACAAAATGTTGGATTTTCTCACTAACTTAGTCCAAGGGTAAAATGATCATTTGACCTTTCAAGTCAAAAGTCAATATTTTGAATTTTTATTCATTTTATTCATCTTGACTAATTCCAACCTCTCGAGTATGAATCCGCGTTCATTTTTCCAAAATTCAAATCACATTTGAATATAAGGTCGGTCAAAATTTGACTTTTCAAAGTCAAAAAGTTAACATTTTGGCTTTTGACAACTTTGACCATTTCCATCAATTCTGAGCTTCCTAGTACGAATACATATTCATATTGTAGTATTTAAATCCCATTTAAATATAAAGCTCTATTTCTAATCTGAAATCTGACGGCTATATCACATATACTTGTTGGTTTCTCTCTCTTCTTCAAATTCGAACAATTCAACTTATTCCATCACACTATTTGAAGTTTATTCCATATGAGCTAGCAGGGGAGCCTAATGTACCTATAGATTATGGGCTCCAACAATTCAAGATTAACTGGCTAAACTCTTTTAGACCGAGTTAATCAACATTTGTTAACTAACGGGTCATACCACTAAAGTCCCGGAGTTGCACTCCCCTCACTATAGATATATTTGTGTCCATTTGATAAAACCATAATCAGTAAGTTAATCCTTCACAGGT
>JBBPDI010089064.1:0-12399 GCA_037974545.1 Cucumis variabilis
ATAGTTCAGTTTTATTTAATTAAATTTGATTTAATTAAATCTATAAGGTATTGCAGAAATATTCATTCAAATAAGATCTGAATGAAATATTAATTAAATATGATTTAATTAATATAAATATATAAAATATTGGAAAGATATTCATTCAAATAAGTTTGAATGAAATATTAATTAAATATGATTTAATTAATTATATTAATATAAAAGATATTGGAGAGATATTTCATTCAAATAAGATTTGAATGAAATATTAATTAAATATGATCTAATTAATTCTTAACTAATTGATTAATTGTTAAATAATTAGTAGATTTAAAAAAAGAATCTCATAATTCTCTCCTACTCCTTTTCCTATTGCAAGAAGGAAATAGAGTTATAAATATCTGGAAGAAAACAGTTTTCTTTAACAAAAATTAATCCAGAAAAAGGTCAAGGCTTTTTCTCTCTACAGAAAGAAAAGAGTTTCTCTCAACCACCTCTAAACATTTTTCCATCCCAATTGGTTCCCACAAACCAATCTCATCCCAGAGGATAGGAAGGTCTCCGACGAGTGGTATCCCCAATTCGATGATTTGTAGATTTAGAGACGTCACGAAAGTAAGTTCTCTTTATCCTATAAATTAAAACCATGCTTAGATTTATATTTAGAATTTTGATTCTAAATTTTTGTCAATATACTGGTATTTTAAGATTCCCAAATTAATTTGAGGAATGGTCCTGTAAAATCTTCCACTGCCATAGGGCTTTTATCCCTTCAAGGACATGGATGGAGGATGTGATTTTGGCTTCAGGCCTGGTTTAACGTGGATGGCTCTATGTGCACACAGAAGTGGATATGGAGGTTGTTGCTGTAGAAGGTTCTAAGAATGTCTGGACTCTGTTTGGCAGCGTGTTTCCTTTTGGAAATTGATCATGTGTGAACTATTTTGGGCCATGTATTTAGTATCCTATCATGTTTGGATTGGATGGATGTTGTTACTGTGATAGGTGCTAAGTATGTGTGAGCTCCGTTTGACCGCATGTTTCCTTATGGATATGGATTACGTGTGAGCTATTCTGGGTCGTGTATTTAGTATGCTATTATGGTTGGGTTAGATGGAGGTTGCTATCGTGGCGGACACTAAATATGCATGAGCTAGTTTTTGTTGTATGATTCCTTGATCATGTGCGAGCTATCCTTGGTCGTATAGTTAGACACATTGCAATGGTTGGATTGAGTACAAGTTTGGGTGGAAAATACCTGTGGTTTATGGTAATATGTGATTTTATTGTTTTAACTATTACTTTTTTATTGATGTCATATTTAAGTAGTTTGAGAGAATGTTTATGAGTTTTTATTTTTGAAAACTAGCCCCTCACTGAGTTTTAGCTCACGGTTTCAATGTTTTCTCCCTCTAAGTAGCGGTCAAGGTCCAAGCTTCTATTAAGTTTCCCATCACCACTTATAGGTTATCATTTTCGCGTGTATATACTTAAGTTTTGTATTACTTCACGAAGTAGTTAGAAGTATGAGGGTCATTTTATGGATACATGTTTTTTTAGTTTTATAGTGGACTATAATTCTTTATATCTAAATATCTAGTTTGGCTATAAACTTTGTTTGAGACTCCGATCTGGAATGGAACAATCTGGACTAGTGTGTGGTGAGACACACCTGTTGTGATTTTAAATATGAAGTTTACATATACATATATTGAATGAAATTCTGTCACTTTCAAGTTTGGCTAACACATAATTTAGGGGAGATGCTGCCGAAATTTTTGTAGAATCTTATAATATTTTTTCGTTTAGTTTTAGGATGAAAAAATTGGTTTTCAAAAGTGTTTTCATGTCGTGCTCTAGGTTTGAAGGAAAAACCTAGAACAGGGTGTGACATTTTAGTTTAATGAAACTAAGTAAAACAAATAGGATTTAAAGTTATAAGAAAACTTCATCGGTAAAGTTTTGTCTAAGGCTTAGGGTATTTAAGTTGATGGTTTCGGAACACCTCTAACCTGGAAACTAACCTGGAACTGGTGTTGAATTAACCTTATTCCTATTAAAATAAGATGTCACTAGGTAAATTAAATGGTTTAATACACCTAGAAACCTTAGAGTAAAGTTTTATTATAAGAGTTATAATAAGAATGGACTTAGTTAGATTCATTTTGTCAAAATTTAGCTATGTTCAACAAACCCTAAATTAATAGAACATTTTAGTAGGAGAAAAATGCTATATATGATATTTCAAATCTTTAGCTCTCACTTCCCCAAGTGTTCACACGTGAGATCCATACTTGGCTTCGTGTCACCCTAGATGTGGCCTCCCTTGGAAAAGTGTTTGTATGGATCAATAACAAGGTGAATAGGGAAAATGTTCATAGTAAGTGGGAGAAGGACGCGTGTCAACATATCCTATGATCTCCTCCATTAGGTTGCACTGTGAGATTTTTATGATCTGCCTGCATGTCGTCCTGGAGCGATCATCCCTTCAGAGGGCCTAGTCAAAGAAGTAAAAAAAATGCAAACTCCATAAATGGATAAGGTTTCTTAGGTTAATTTTCAACATTTGTCTTTTCTAACGGTAGCTTGTTGAAGCATTCCTCTAGGATCTAAAATGGTAGGGTCACACTTATGGGATGAATTAAGTTAGTTAATGATTACTTGACTGAACAACGGTAGCTAAGAACTATAGAAATAAGAGTTATTCTGGTGTTAGTAATTAGCTAAGATTCTCAATTTAGGAGCGAATAAGTTGATCACCCTTTGATGACTGTTGTTCTAAACTTCAAAAGTATCATTGCGAAAACTAAATCATTTGTTTGATTAAGGTTCTTTGATTGTTTTTTTTTATGAATTGATTAGATTATTTTGTGTAATGGGTTAAGATAAAGATGTAACACCTCGAAAATCAAGATATTTTGGAGTTAATAAACTTAGTTTTGTTTAATTATGTTTAATTTATTGGACGTTTACTTTAAAAATTATTTGATTTTGTGGACATTAGAATTAATTAGATAATTGTTGGATGAATAATTATGGGATTTGAATTTGTGGTGTTTGTTGAGAATTTGATTTAATTGTATGTTATGAGATTTAAGTAAAGTTGTGGAAATTATTTGGTTTTATGGAAATTGAAATTTATTAAATAATTTGGATGTTTTTTAATAAAATTGAATAGTAAAAATTTTGTTGAATATTTGATAATTATATGTGTGAGTGTGTATATATATAATTATTATGAAAGAGAAATAGATAATTATATTTTTTAAAATATAATTATTTAAGAGAAGGATATTATATTTTGTAGAGAAGACAAAGATAAATTCTTTGTGAGAGGATAATTATTTGGAGAGAGAATTTGTTTAGAAAGAAAAAGAAAGTAATTATTTAATTATTTTGGTAAAATAATAAAATTGATTGGATTTGATGGGAATAAATGAAGAGAGAGAAGATTTAATTTTTGGAAAAAATAATTATTTTGGAAAAGTAAAAGTTGATTTGATGGATGATTTAATTGAGAAAAGAGAAGGTAAAATTTATTTAGTTGAAAAAGTAAAGTTAATTATATGATAATATAATAGTTTGGAAAATAAAATAATCTATGAAGAGGAAGATGGTTGATTTGACTGGACGAAAAAAATGATGAATTTATATATGTTGGTGAGGGAATAATAATAATAAAGAAGTATTATTATTATTATTTAGAGTCATTTTTAAAAATAGCAACATAAATTAAAGTATTTATAAGTTATGACAAAATTTTGGATTTGATCAATGATAGTCTTGTATCACTATAGCATATCAATGCTTATTAGTTACAGAATGTGCTATAGTTTGTAAACATTTTGTAAAATTTCCTATTTTTGAAAATTCTCCTATTATTTATGGTTATAAATTCCTATAATTTTGTGCATTTAAGCCATTTATTGAGAAAAGATAAGGGAATAAAAATATAGGTATATATTGGTATTATATATATATTCTAAAAGGAAAAAGGAATTAATAATGATAAATATTATTATTTAGGTTTGTAAATATCATGGAAATGCTCAAATTAAAAAGAGAAAGAAAAAGAAAAGATTCTTCGTCTTGGAATTGATTTTGGTTGTATGCTGTTGGAAAGTCCCTTTGGCAAATCTTAAAGATTTAAATGTCAAATTTTTTCTATCAATGTTGAACTGGTTTCAACCTCAATTTTGGGTAAGTTAATTTGGGAGAAATTTTGGATAATAGTCAATTGTTAATTTTATTATTTAAGATACTAAAATTTTCTTTTATGATTAGGATCGATTTAATTGGAGAATTTTTACTGTCAGCTATAGAGTATTTTGTTTGGCTAATCTCTAAGGTAAGAGATTATACTTCTAGACCTTAGAAAATAGAATTAAGAGCTTGGATGTATTTTTCAGTATGTATCGATGTAGCTAAAATGCATAGTATGACTGTTATGGATGATTGTTATGAATGAAGGATATGAATGACCGATATGTTATGAATGATATGTTATTGCTGATGTGTTTATGATGCATAAAATATTAGTCACATGATAAGGACGTTATGATTGATATTCATGCCATGTTATGATGTTATGATGTCTATGATATGCTATATGCTATGGATTGTGGTGTTCTGTTAACTTAGGGTCATACCCAATATGGGTGTCGCTCGGGATCACTACCTTTTTTTATGACTGATGTGAGTTCGACGGGACTTACTAGCCTGTCATGTTATGTTATGACTGATGAGAGTTCAATGGGACTTATTCCCCTGTCATGTTATGTTATGACTGATGTGAGTTCGACAGGACTTACTAGCCTGTCATGTTATGTTATGGCTGATGTGAGTTCGATGGGACCACTAGCCTGTCATTATATGTTTCTTTTTATGACTGATGTGAGTTCAACAGGACTTACTAGCCTGTCGTGTTATGTTATTACTGATGTGAGTTCGACGAAACCACTAGCCTGTCATGGTATGTTTCTTTTCATGACTGATGTGAGTTCGAAAGTACCACTAGCCTGTCATGGTATGTTTCTTTTCATGACTGATGTGAGTTCGACAGGACCACTAGCCTGTCATGGTATGTTTCATTTCATGACTGATGTAAGTTCAACAGAACCACTAGCCTGTCATGTTAAGTTTTATGAGTGGTTTGACGGGGTCACTTACAACTCGATTTCTCTTAGGTGCTTCTTTCGGGTTCACCAAGAGCCCAGATGTGTCTCTACTGGGTCACTGGATAGCCTGTATTTAGGAGCACGATAGTTTTGGGGTACTTTCTTACGAAACCCTAATGGAAAGTTACCAGACACTTAGCGAGATTAGTAGTGGATCCCTTACTAAGTATATGTTTATACTCATCCCTTTTTAGGGTAAAGATTTTAAGCAAAGGTAAAGATAGAGGAAAGATGGCGAGTGACATGAAGGATCTATGACATGCCATATGGGGACACAGTTTTATTTCCGTTTTTCATTGTTTGTTTTTAGTGTTTTGAGCATAAATATTTTTATCTATTTGTTTTTATCATCTTTAAAATTTATAACACCTGTTACAACATTTTTTCATGGTATTTTAATGAAAATTTAGTTCTTCTCTTTTCAAGAAGTTGTCAAAATTCTTATTTATCTTTAAGGTAACAACATCAGCTTAGTATAAAGAGTTAAGTTGTTATAAAAGATAACTAATACGGTCAATTATTTGTTATTTCAGCATATCATTTGTAATTATTACACTGCTTAAAAATAAAAAATTAAATGTTCAGAATTATGAGACGTGGAAGTCAAACCTAAATAAGATTTTGGTAGTCGATGATCTACGCTTTATATTTATAGACGAATGTCCTTCTTTTTCTGCTTAAATGCATCTCAGACTGTCAAGGATGCATATGATCGCTGGACAAAGGCCAATGACAAGACCCACATCTATATCTTGGCCAATATGTCTGACGTACTGAGTAAGAAGCATGAGTCCATGGTCACTACACATTAGATTATGGACTCCCTCCAGGAGATGTTTTGTAAACCTTAGTTTTTGAAACTCCATAAAAGTTCAAATTGTTAAGTGTTATGAGAAGTTAAGTGTTTGTTGTTCTTTGTTAAGTGGGAAAAAGAAAGGAAATTTGGCTAAGTGTTAAACTTTTACTTGGCAGCCAAAAAGGGAAAGAAGAGAAGCTTGTTGATTGAAAATTTGACTAAGTGTTGAGAGGTTATATTATAAGGTAGTAGGCGTTTTAATGAGGGCCTTATGGCCTAGGCGAGAAGATAAGTTATGGCATGGATTTGCTTGGCTTTGGGCGTTAAGGCTAGGCGAGATAACATCCAAAGAGATTATCTAGGCATTGAGGGTTAGTAGGCGACAAGCCTTGTTGTGTGTGGCTGTGAAGGGAGCTTGGCATGGAGACCTTGGTCAAGCGAGATGATACTTGCACACGAGGAGACTTTTGCTATGTGAAGAAATCCCAGGATGTGAGGAAGCTTGCAGCCAAGATGTTGTAACTAAAGGGTTTTGCGAGCAAAGGTTTGGCGTTAAGGCTTGAGTAAGAAGACATGTTCTTGGTGAGAAGTTTTGAAGGTTAGGCATTTAAGGGTGTATTTAGGCATTTGGGCAGTCGGTGAAGTTGTTTCCATGTGTCTTAGGCATGCAAAGGGTGGTTTCATGCAAGCAAGAGGTGGCAAAGTCCATTTTCCAAACAACTCTATAAATAGGCTCACTTCAGAATTAAATTTCTTTCAATTCGTGCAATTTGAGTTATTTAAGTTAGAGAAGCTTCATTTGTGAGTCTATTTTTTAGTATGAGGTTTTCGGACAAAAATGATTAAGAGGAGGTTGAGTTTGAAAAGCAAGAACATTTGAAGGTACATTTTCGAGGGATTCTGAGTAAGGTTGAGTTTCGGGGAGCTATACAACCCAATTCCTTTAATTTGAAGCTAATATTTTATGGTAAGATGGAAATAGCAACTCGATGGAGGTATTATAGTTCCTGTGCACAGAGATCCTATGGTGAGAGTATTCAGTAGATACCTAATTCTTCCACCATTAGTGACTAGGTTTGAGATGAGGCCTCCAAGGACGCCTAGCTTTTCCATCTTCTAGCTATCTACAGACAGGGCACTACTAAGCCTAGGTTATTCGTTCTGTAAGTATCATATCACAAGATAGGGTTTACATGCCTAGCTTATTCGTCTCAATTGATATGTACAGGTATACAATATAGCATGAAAGAGAAGATTTAAGTCTTTTTATTTCAGAAATCATATTGACAAAGCAATTGTTTAAGAATTATATATTGAGATGAATATTTACAAGTTTACCTCGAGTTATGTTTTAACTATTTAACTCATAGTGTGGATTTAAGCATATTTTCATTATTTCATTAGTCACTCACTTGGCTTTTTAGCTCACACTTTCAAATTCTTTCTAACTTCCAGGTAGAGATCGTGGAACCGTTACCTGACTCCATTTGTCGATCTGCTGGTATGTATTGTTTTGAGTCATCTATAGTATGTATTATTTTGAATTAGTCTTTTGGGTTATCTGTAAGCTTGGAGTTTTGATCATGGGGTGTTCAAGTCTGTTAAGTTTAACTCTGATGTTAGTTATTTATATATATGTCTATGTTAGACTAGTGATGTTTAGTATTATGTAATTTTGAGTTTTACTTCAGTAATGTTATGTTGTTTAGTGGTTGATTGTCCTTTATGTTTATGTTGTGTTATCTATTTTAAGTTAGAGGTAAGTTTAGGGTTGATAGGTGTCGCTGACGTAAGTTGTGATATCTGTTGACTAGTTGCATCATCTTTTAGGCTAAGAGTTGATGGCTTGGGAGGGGGTGTGACATGTTTGGGCAACCATCCAATGAAATCTGACACGGGGCCTTTCAATTTTGTAGCAATGCGATAATGAATAAATTAGAGTACAACATGATTATCCGCCTAAATGAGTTATAGATTTTTCTGTCTCTTATGAAAAATAAAGGACAGAAAGAGGAGAGGAAAATGTTGTCCATTTTAGAAGGTTTAAGAAGGTTCATTCTCTTAAACCAAGTCTGCACCTTCATCCTCTAGGTCAAAGAAAATCTAGAAGAAGAAAGGAGGGAAGAGGAAGGATCCTCCTGCTGCTGTTAAGGGCAAAGGGAAGGCTAAGGTAGTCGATAAGTGGAAGTGCTTCCAGTGCAATGGGGATGGACACTGGAAGAGGAACTGCCCTAAGTACCTTGCTGAAAAGAAGAAGCGAAAGGAAGGTAAATATGTTTTACTTATTTGAGAAACTTGTTTAGTGGAAAACCAAAAAGCCTGGATACTTGATTTAGAAACCACTAACCATATTTGTTCTTCTTTATAGGAAACTAGTTCCTTCCAGCAGCTCGAAGAGGGTGAGATGACGCTCAAGGTTGGAACGAAAAACATTATTTCAGCTCGTGCGGTAGGAAACGTGAAGTTGTTTTTTAGAAATGAGTATTTAATCTTAGAAAATTTGTATATAGTTCCTAAGATTGAAAGGAATCTTGTATCTATTTCTTATTTACTTGAACAATCTTATTACATATCTTTTTCTTTAAATGAAGCATTCATTTTTAAGAATGGTGTGGATATTTGTTCAGCTAAGTTAGAAAAAAACTTATACAAATTAAGACTTAATGAAGCGAAAGCAAGTTTAAATCATGGGATGTTTAAAACTGCTAATACTAAAAAAAAAAAAAGCAAAGAATTTTTCCTAATAACAATACATATCTTTAGCATTTATTAGGACACATTAATCCTAATAGGATTAAGAGATTGGTAAATAATGGACTTTTAAATGAGCTAGAAGATGATTCATTACCTCCATGTGAATCTTGCCTTGAAGGAAAGATGACTAAAAGACCTTTTACTATAAAAGGTTATAGAGCCAAAGAGCACTTACAACTAATACATTCAAATATCTGTGGTCCGATGAATGTAAAAGCTTAAGGAGGTTTTGGAATACTTCATCTCTCTTATAGATGATTATTCAAGGTATGGTTATTTATACTTAATGGAGTATAAGTATGAAGCTCTTGAAAAGTTCAAGGAGTATAAGGCAGAAGTTGAAAATCTATTAAGTAAAAAGATTAAAATACTTTAATCTGATTGAGGTAGAGAGTACATGAATTTGAGATTCTAGGACTATATAATAGAACATGGTATCCAATTCCAACTTTCAACACCTGGTACACCTCAACAAAATGGTTTATCAGAAACGAGAAATAGAATCCTGTTATACATGATCCGTTCAATGAAGAGCTATGCTCAATTGCGTAGCTCATGTTTGGGGTATACAGTAGAGACTGCAGTTCATATCTTGAACAATGTTTCCTTGAAGAGTGTTTTTGAAAAACACCTTTCGAGTTATGGAGAGGACGTAAACCTAATTTAAGTCACTTCAGAATTTGGAGTTGTCCAACACATGCATTAGTGATAAATATCAAGAAGTTGGAACCTCATTCCAAGTTATGCCAATTTGTTGATTACCTTAAAGAAACAAGAGATGGTTTATTCTTCAATTTATGGTTGTTCGTTTGGACTTAATAGTTTTGTGTGTGTGTATAACGTGATTGCAATACGTCACTTAGTTCAGTCATTGTGCATAATGTGCTTACTGTGACTCTCTTCTAGGCGATGAGTCATGATCATGGCATGTAAGGTGCTCACTATGTGTCTCTTCATCGTGTGATACATAAGTCCTCATTGAGTACAAGTGTTCCTACTACTTGCTCAAGTGCAAGCAAAATAGTAGGTTTACCTGGATGATCCAGTGTTGAACATGGAGAATTCTTTATAAACTTTTAGTTCTAGGGTCCACTTATCGTTTAGGCGTTATGACAATTAAGTTTAAAGAATATAATGCTAACTATAACTACTTACCTACATCTAGAGACTCATGGACAAAGAATTAATTATGGCAAGGTGGGAGATTGAATGAACTAACTTGTATGCTAGAAAAAGGTGAAGGAAGGTCTATGAGTTATTAGGTGATAAGTAGTGAAAGAGTCTTGATGCGATATAACTGCATAATCAACACATGATTAAGGCCACCTTCTCTCGAAGTGTTTAGATGCCACACTTGCTCACCTTTTGTGATACAACTAACTATGCTTGATTAAGCAAACTATATCTAAATGACTTGATTTATAATACTTATAGGACTTCTCGTTTAAGGACAGAAACCTCTCAGTGCCTAATGTTCGCACATGTTCACCTTTCGGGATACAAAGGTTAGAAGTTACCTCGATAAGGTGAAGTTTGTTGCCAAACTCCTCCTTACACGTATTAGCCCTATCCTTGATACTTATCCTCTTGGGTAGTTGGCGATTGACACTAGCCACGTGATGAATATAGCTCAACTAATGTGACAAAGTTTATAAGCTAGACTTCTTATCAAGAACCTATCACAACTCTAACTACTAATAACACATTGACGGTGAAAAGTTAAGAAATGATGGATTGACAAGGTGTAAACTTGTAATAAACATATAAAGAATATAGGCCTTTGGCCAATGTACAATATGAACATCACATATATCACAATGACGTATAAAGATGGAGAGAAAGAAGAGTGAAAAAATACTACAAGTTAGGGGGAAAACGGGGAAATGATTCTTATCTTGCTTAAGCTCTCTGCTTCAAATGGCTTATTCTAATGGTCTATTCAGACCTCCCTTGGCCTATTTGGGCCTCTCTTCTCTTGGTGGGGACAAAGTGCTTGTATAGACTGCTTTTTTGCGGGAAACTTCTATTCCTCTAAGTGTGTCATTGCTAACATCTAGTACTGTGAAATCACATTACTACAACTACCATCCTTGTCTTCTAATGAGCTTTCCTCGCATGATGTCATGGTTCCTTACCAGGGGTTGTTAACCACCAAGCTAGTTCCCATTGCATAGTCTTTATGCGAGATGTTCTCTGCAATTTGCTCCTTTCTTCTTTTCCACTTATCCTGCATATAGACATGGTAATCGCATAAAACAGGTATGATACTTATGTAAGCTGTATTTCTAAATATTTATGAATTTATAACATGAGTCACATGTTCTGATCATCTTCTTATGCGTTTTGACCTTATTATTCTAATAAAAAGGGCTACAATAACGATCATTTCTGCATGTCATCAATCCACAAGAAAATATATTATTTGTATCGATAAATGCTACTTTCTTGGAAGAAGACCACATAAGAGATCATAAGCCACGAAGCAAATTAGTATTAATTGAAGCTACTGATGAATCAACAAGAATTGTTGATGAATCTGGTCCCTCATCAAAAGTTGATAAAACCAACACATCAGGTCAGTTTCGTCCTTCTCAATCGTTGAGAATACCTCAACGCAGTGAGAGTGTTATATCACAACCTAACCTTTACTTCAGTTTAACTAAAACTCAGGTTGTCATACTAGATGATGGTGTTGAGGATCTATTGTTGTATAAACAGACAATGAATGATGTAGACAGAAACCAATGGGTAAATGCCATGAACCTTGAGACGAAGTCTATATACTTCAATTCAGTATGGGAGCTTGTAGATCTACCTGAAGGGGTGAAACCTACAGGGTGCAAGTGGATATATAAGAGAAAGAGAGATTCATGTGGGGAAGGTATAGACCTTCAATGCTAGGCTTGTAGCAAAAGGGTATACCCAAAGGCAAAGGGTTGACTATGAGAAAACTTTTTCAAATGTTGCTATGTTAAAGTCTAGAAGGATTCTCTTGTCCATAGCCACATTTTATGATTATGAAATATAAAAAATAGATGTCAAAACTGCTTTTCTGAATGACAATCTTGAAAAGAGTATCTTGATGTCTCAATTCAAGAGGTTCATAACCCAAGGTCAGGAGAAAAAGTTTGTAAGCTAAATCGATCCATTTATGGCATAAAACAAGCATCCAGATCTTGGAACATTATGTTTTATATTGCGATCAAAACTTATGGTTCTGACCAAAATGTTGATGAAGCTTGTGTATACAAGAAAATCAATAAAGGTAAAGTAGCTTCCTTAATACTTTATGTGAACGACATCCTTCTCATTGGAAATCATGTAGGATACCTAACTGATATTAAAACATGGCTAGTAGTCCAATTCCAAATGAAGTATTTGGGAGATGCACAATATGTTCTTGGGATCTAAATCATAAGGGATCGTGAGAACAAAAAAGTAGCA
Source organism: Cucumis variabilis (assembly GCA_037974545.1). NCBI lineage: Eukaryota > Viridiplantae > Streptophyta > Magnoliopsida > Cucurbitales > Cucurbitaceae > Cucumis > Cucumis variabilis. Next base: position 12,154 of record JBBPDI010089064.1, read on the forward strand.
TTGTCTCAGAAAACATATATCAATAAAATGTTGGTTCGATATTTGATGCAGAACTCTAAGAAGGATTTATTATCTTTCAGGCACAGGGTTCACCTGTGTATGGAATAGTATCCTAAGACACCTTGTAAACCCGATATTTTCTTAGCCTATTCTAATTTTATGTTATTCCTTTATATGAAAGGAATAAAAGAAAAATAGAAATTAAGTATATACATATATATATAATATATGTTTTAGTTATTATTA
>JBBPDI010089079.1:0-12395 GCA_037974545.1 Cucumis variabilis
TTATTTCGGTGGTGATCGGCGTCGGGTAGAAGCCCCCTTTTCGGGCATTGCTGCTGCATTTTGAAGGGTCCTTCAGCGTTGGGTTTTAGTTGGGTTCTCTTAAACATTGAGTTTTCTACGGTTTGGGTCTCGGTATCAGAGGTTTCAGCGTGGATCGCTCAATTTCTCTTGGCGTTTTAGTTGACGGTATATTTCTCAATCCCTCCAAATTGGTCGAACCACTATATATCGTTGTGTCTCTTTTATTGTTTTGTGCTGGCTGTTGCATTATGATATAGAATTGTTCTCTGTTTAGGATTGTTTCTAGGATTTAGTGCACAAATTATAACACACTTTAATACGAATGTCAATAAAGTTACATAAATTCTTAGTATTTATTAGAAATTTAAATTTTTTCTGAATTAGATAAAAATATTGAAGTTGGAGATTAAAATGTTTAAGATTTGATTAGATTGTCTTTTTAACTGTTAGATAAAATTGCTGAAAAATATTTACAAATACTAAAATACCAGTCTATTTGAAATGCATATATGCAATAGGTTGCAAAAACAGTCTAAATAGATTAGATCATGATTGACAAAAATGGTAGCATATTGCAAATACGTGAAGAGAGGAAGGAAGCTGGAGTTCACTTAGTTTAGAATAGGTGGGAACATCTCTTTTTCTAATATTATATTTTTCTATATTTATAAATATCTTAGATTATTGTGTTGTTATATTTGAAAACAATGTTCTGTCAATGTCTTATTATACAATTAAGTTGTTTGTTTATGTGCGTGAATCTTTTTTGTATAATTGGTAGCTCATGTTTTAGCTAATAAGTAATAGCATTTTCTCTGTTGTTGGGGTAGGGAGTGAAGCTGCTGAGGGCATCCCTGCAATCCAAGACCGTTCTCACAGATGTCTTCCTTCGAGACTAATTTATGATAGTTTTATGAGCCATGTTTTTTTTATTACCATCTGTAATATTTGTGTTTCATTTTTATTTTCTTCTATTTTACCTTTGTTTTATAACAATATTTTTATGTATTTTTATTTTCAATTGATTAATTTATCTCACGATTATTGTTTAAGATTAAACTTATAAATAGTTCTTAAAATGTAATACTATAATAATTGATAGACAATTCTACTTTCAATCGTTTGAAAAATAAATTAACTATACTATATTGGTTTGTCATACTAAATTCTAAAAACTTTTAGAGAAAGAGTTGATGAATAAATAGAAAAACACAAATGGAGAGAATGTGGCAAACACAAAGTTTTTTTTCCTTATATACATATTCTTAAAGATGTCAGTTGATAAGATAATTCATCTACGAAAGCATAAAAAACAAAAAAAAGAAAAAAAATTAAATTGAAAGGAAATAAACAAACCAGGATCGAAAACATGCAATGAATTCATTGAGATATTCCTCTATTTAGAAGGCTGTGTCCAAATGTGTGCAAACTGAGATGTAGAAAATAGGATTTTATAGTCATCTATATTTAAAAATTTATAAAAGTTCATTTATTGTATTTTATTAATAATTAATTCAATAAAATCATCTTATTTTCTTTTCAATTAGCATAATTAAAATAAGAAAGGAATTAGACAAAAATGGAAAAAAAAATATTCTATCTCATTACATAAACTACTTCAAAAATGGAAAAAAGAAAAGATTCTTCTCATCCAAGCTTTTTATATACACTGAATAATGTGTTTTATTTCAAAATTTGATGAATGAATCAGCTCCCTATTGATTACTATCAACAATTAATTGTAAAACTGTTTTTGATATGTATCCCACTTAGATTAGAATGTTTTATCTTCAAAGTTAACCCTAATTTAGTTTGGGTAATGCAGTTTAATCTTTCTAAATATAATTAAATTTAAACTTGCTTGCCTAATTAATGGACAATTTTTTTTTTCTTTTTTGTCCCTAAAATTTGAGTGTGGTTTTGATTTGGGTTCTTAATATCAAAATATAATTAACACACTTTAGTTCTTGATGGAAAAGTTGACGGTTAAGGAATTATCTAGATGATGATTTGGAAACTAAATAATTTGGTTTGTTGATTATCAATAATTTATGTATATTTTGTTAATGATAAATAGTTATTGCCAAATTTAGTTTTTAGCTATTGAGTTTTTCATGACATTTTGATATCATAAGTTTTTAAATGATACGTTTTTAGTTTTGGAGTTTTATTAAAATATGTTTAAGTCGTCCTGAAGATTGTGTTTTCTATTTTTGAATCTAACAATTCATACATTAATTTTTAAAATAATATGTATATTTTGTTTATGATAAACAGGTGTTTTTTTTTGCTGAATATATATGTCCTTTCCCTTTGAGTCTATTTTGATTGTGACATTGCTGTAATTTTTTAGAAATTGATAAATAGTACTTGTCGTCACATAGTCGTCGACATTATTAAAATGAGTTAATTTTAAAATAAAGCTAAAATGGGTTGACACCAATTTTTATACGGTGTGATTAGACATTGAAATAAAATAAATAATTTTTAAATAAAATTATAAAAAAATGGTTTGCAAAAACTAAAATTTAGTTCGAGAGTCATTTTTGTATTAGAAATCAACACTCATATAGAAAATGGTTGTCAAATTTCAAATCTTGAATTGAAAATATTGTTTAAATTTTTAAAAATAATGTCTTATTCTACTTCTCATTACTTTGTTTCATTAAATAAATAGAGATCAACATTCTATCAATTTGAGTATTGAATACAATTTTCTCATCTCAAGAAAGCAAGAAGTTGGTACAATTTCTCAAATCTGTCATAGGAATTGTCTTCAGATAAAGTGATATATTCTTAAACATTAATTAAAATAAAAAATTTACTACATAAGATATAATTCATCAACTCAAGAATTATAGGAAATCAGACTCCCAAATTTCATAGACTCCATCATAGAATTTGTTTAAAGAAAAGTGTACAAGATTTAGTCTTTGGGCTTAATTAAGCTTGGGTTTATGAGCTTGGGTTTGGTTGGTTCATGGACCAGACCCATGGGTTTAACCACATAAATTTGGGTTATATTTAGTCTTTGGGCTTAATTAAGCTTATTTTTTAGGCTTAATTAAACCTAGCCTATGTAAATAATATTTAATTGAACCAAAATAATTAACTTGATCCAACGGTTAGAATGAAAACAAGTGGCATTATCAGAATTAGTCAAATTATGCTTTTAATTTTTAATTTGGAACACACGTCAATTTTAATTAGTCCCAAATTTAATTATTTGTACTTTTTATCATTAATTTAATAAATGATGTGGCAATTTGTGATTGGTCTCAAAATTTCTTATTCAATAAATGCCCCCTTTTCAGGATTTAGGCACGTATATGGGTGAATGAATCTCGAAAAAGATAAATTTGAAGTCAAAATACGAGCTTTTTTTTTGCTCAATTCAACATATCGAATTAACCAAACCATGAATTTAGTCCATTAGTTTGATATAAATTTAAAATAAAGGTTGGAATATGGCCAAACCTTAATTAATTTGAGAAAAGTTCAAGGTTTTATCCGTAATTTAATTTGATTTGAGGATAAAAATTTTAATTTGAAATATATATATATATATATATTTTAAATAAATAAATTTGGAAACATGACCAAAATTTAATTTGTAATAAGGATAAGGTTTTTTTTTTATCATACCTTAATTTGTCTTGCAGATGCACAAGAATTTGGAATGACCAATTTAATTTGAGATAAAATAAGGACCTCAATCTTGAGATAAAGTTAGATTTATGGTTCTGATTTAAATTTGAGATAAAAAGGGGACCATGTATGCAAGTTAATTTGACTTAAATTTCGAATAACCGAAATTTTAATCATAAAATTGGAAATATTTATTTTTTTTGAAAATATTGAAATATTTAAATGTTTTAAATAGGCTCAAATTAACAAAAATTCGAGATTTATCAAAAAAAATGAAATAATTTAAAATAAGATAAGATAATTGGATTATCTTTCCTTTTAAAAAATCATTCATATTACTAAAAGGAATAAGGTTTGTTTTCTTTTATTATTATTATTTAAAAAATGATTAAATATCTTTCCTAATCCTCTTAGAAATTGGATTTATTGGGTCTATAAATAAAAACACACCTTGATCATTTATTTCACATCCAGCAACAGAAAGGTATAAAAAACTTTTCTTCTCCCTCTCTCTCTTTCTCTTTTCCTTTTTTTTTAATTTTAAATATATGTATATTTTTCTTTTTCAGGGTTATTAACTGTTAGATTGTATAAATTGCAAAAAGGCTCTGTCAAAGGTTAAGGTCACTCTCTTTTTATTATTATGAATGATTTTCTTTCTTTTCTCTTTTTTTTCATTTTTTTAGTTATTTCTTTAAAGGCCATGGGTAAGCATTTTGGTTTGGTTCTCGATATCCTGATTCCTTGGGTTTGTACATGATAGACGATGTAACTCTATCATGGCGCCCACTGCTTCTTGAAGCTTCTTGGGTTTGTACATGATAAACGATGCAACTCTATCATGGCGCCCACTGCTTCTTGAAGCTTCTTGGGTTTGTACATGATAGACGATGCAACTCTATCATGGCGCCCACTGTTTTTTTGGAGTTTCTGGGGTTTGTACATGATAGACGATGTAACCCTATCATGACACCTACTACTGTTGTGACTTCTTGGGTTTGTATATGATAGACGATGTAATCCTATCATGATGCCTACTACTGTTGTGACTTCTTGGGTTTGTACATGATAGACGGTGTAACCCTATCATGACACCCACTGCTGCTGTGACTTCTTGGGTTTGTACATGATAGATGATGTAACCCTATCATGGCGCCCACTGTTGCTGTGACTTCTTGGGTTTGTACATGATAGACGATGTAACCCTATCATGACATCCACTGCTGTGACTTCTTGGGTTTGTACATGATAGACGATGTAACCCTATCATGGCGCCCACTGCTGCTGTGACTTCTTGGGTTTGTACATGATAGACGATGCAACTCTATCATGGCGCCACTGCTTCTTGGAGCTTATTGGGTTTGTACATGATAGACAATGCAACTCTATCATGGCGCCCACTGCTTTTTGGAGCTTATTGGGTTTGTACATGATAGACGATGCAACTCTATTATGGCGCCCACTGCTTTTTGGAGCTTCTTGGGTTTGTACATGATAGACGATGCAACTCTATCATGGCGCCCACTTCTTCTTGGAGCTTCTTGGGTTTGTACATGATAGACGATGCAACTCTATCATAGCGCCCACTACTCTGTCTTTTTGGCAGCTTGAATTTCATGATACTTTTTTTTCTTCTATATTTTCTATTTTGAATCCAAGGCGTCCGCATTGACTCTCTTCTGGTGATTTTTTTTTGTAGAACAATGGTTTACTTCACAGAACGTTTTGTGAATAGAAACAGACATCTTGTAATACTTTCTGACAAAAATCAACCAAGAGAAGATGGACTTAGTCTTCTTGTGGAGAAATCGTGGGTTGGCCCTTTTGCAGATCATTAGCCACGTTTAGACAACAGTTCGATTCTCCACAAATTATCTGTGGAGATACCTTTGTCTGAGGGGAAGAGCGTATGGGTTTTGCAATCCTCCCTTCACGATGAGGCTCCTACTTCTGAAAGAGCTCTCACTCTCGGGCATCATCTGATTAAAGGTCAAACACGTTGGGGCGCTGTAACTAATGTCCCTGGAGAGTTTTGTTTTACTGATTGCTATTGGGAGTGGCTAGAGTTTGTGGTTGGTCGAAATTCACGACTTCTCTACAATGCTCGTTTATTTGATGTCGTAATGGCTTCTTTGTATACCTATGATTGTAATACCGATGTGGTTCAAGCATTTTGTGAAGCTTGGTGTCCTTCGACTAATACTCTTCATACCATGGCGGGCGAGTTATCCATTTCTCTTTGGGACCTGTGGTCATTTGGAGGCCTTCCGATTAAAGGAGAGTTCTACGAGGAAATCATCTCTTCCCATAAAGAGTTAATCTCTTCACGATATAAGACAAAAGATCTTCGAACGATATGTCAACATCTTTTTCAGGCATATTATTCAATAATTTGTATGCAGAGGGATGACTGTGCGACCTCTTCCAAGAATGACTCCCGAGTGACTATTAGCTCCTGGATTTCATTCTGGTACCTTAGATCCAAGTGCTATGATAATCCTGTTGCACGAAAGCAGAAGAAGGCATCACGCTCTAGATCTACTCAAAACCCTGATGGCTCGAAGGCCCAATCTCGAGAATAGTCCTCTAGAGAAAACATGTTCTTTGCAGAACTTAACATAAGGGACGATCTAAAGGATGCAACCTATTTAGCTGCCTTCTTATCTTGTTGGCTGTGTCTATTCGTGTTTTCGCAGAAGAGATCATTTCTTCGCCCTAGAGTGTTTAGTATTGCAAGTTCAATGGCTGACGGATCTATCTATAGTTTTGTAGTCCCAGTTTTGGCCAACATTTATCATGGGCTAAGTTTAATAACTAAAGCCTCGAATCCAGTAGGCCGCATGGACTTTTATTTTCCCATGCATTACGTTTATGGCTGGCTGGCTCATTATTTTGGTACTCATTATCCACTTCCAAAAGAAGTTCGAGGTCCCAAGATGGCTAATTTCTCTGGTGAAGGTGAGTCTATTTATTTTGATGAATATGAGGCGCGAGAACTAATTCATAATGGTGCAAGAATCCAGTGGCACGCAAGTCTTCAAAACCGAAATAAATATGAGCGCATGATTGATACTCGTGATTCATCATTTTTGCAGACTTCCTATTTTGCAAGCGTGAACTCCTGCTATGTATCATCCCGCTGTAGGAATATTTGGATTGTAACATCATACAGTCCGTATCAATTTGGGAGACAGTTTGGCTTTTACCAAGATATTTCTAATGATATAGGGGGCATGCCTCCTGTGATCTCATTAAATAATATATTACATCATTAGAGGTTGTGTGTGAGGCGTAACACTTTATTTGAGTTATACTTGTCTGCCCGTTCATTAGAGCCTTGCAAGCATGTTACGCAACGATTTAAAAATTGGTGTTCCACAAAGCATGAGACCTATTTTAAGGACAACAGACACCATTTGGTGAGCAGTGCCATTCCTCCTTCATCACAATCAAAACTTCCTAAGAACCGAGGGATCAACCAGGGTGGTAAGCAAATTCGTTTGGTTAAAGCGATGACCCTTACCTTCAAGAAGGACGTGCCAGAGTATAAAGAGGAGAGTAACAGTAGTAAAAGTGATCGCCATTGGAAAAGACCTTTGAAGAAAACAAAGGTATCAAGTGATGATTTTAGCGGAAAGGGCTCGAGTGCCATGGGAATTCCTGATATCCTACCACTGATTCGCATATTTTCCTTTGTTAATAGATTTTTTTTTATTGTTCATCTTCTTCATGAGTGATTTATCCATTATTTATTTCTGCAGTCACCTTTGGATGACTATCTTAAAGGACTTATAGATGTAGACAGCGATGAATCTCTAACAGGACCTCATATAGCTGATATGGCAATTGAGGAGATTGGTATTTCACAAAGACATCGGCTATAAAATCAGCTGAACAACCCTTACGTTCTTCTTCTCTTCTCGAGGAGATTCGTCAAGGTAAAATGAAAATGGGTGGCAAAGACATTGAGAATCCTCTACCCAGAGGAGATGCATGTCATATAGTGCCTTCAGTGAAGGTTACATCCATGCATACTTCTCTCAAGATCTCTTAGCCACCTCTAGGCGCATCTATGCAACGGGTAGCAGAACACCCTGAGCCTTCTCAGTGGGTTGGTGAAAATGTAGTTTCGAACTTTTTTCAAAAAACAGCCTTATGTATGTGGGGGGACATTCAAGACAAAATTATGCGCACTCCTTTTGAGTATATTCCAAGACTTAGGCCAGAAATAGCAACAGTTCTGTCAGGTATTGCGAAGATTCATGCAGATGGCTTGACTCCTCTCAAAGAATATTTGAATAGTTACCTTAAGAGAGTAGACAGCTTCAACGATGTACAATCTTCATATTCTGCACAGTTGTGGTCGACAGATAAGGCTCATCAGTTAGAGGCAAAAATTTTTGCTATTAAGGAAGCCTCCACTTTGATAGACCAACTACGAAGAGATGCTAAAGTCATTCATGAAAGGGCTACAAAGTTATCTTTGGAAAAGAAGGAACTAGAGAGCAGACTTCAGAATATAAATACTGAGTGTGAACAACTGTCAATCTTATCTAATGAGAAAAATGAAGCCATAAACAAGCAAGATCTAGAGGTTGTCAAGCTTCAAGACGAAGTCAACATCCTCGAAAGCACCCCTGCCATAATTGAAGAAGCCATTGAAGCCCTAGCTACGGTTTGCAAGAGTATGGAAGCTACACGTGAAGAATTTAAAGAACTTCAAGTGGAAGCTTTGGTTTTTGCCCCCCTTTCGCCATTTTTTTTGTTATAATTTTTGTAAATGCAAAATTTTGTTTAATGATTTTTTTTTTATTCTAGTGTGACTGTCCATGAACTTTGTATTGAGATGACAATGAAGCATGGTATATTTTTTTTCTTTTTTCATGTGATTGAACTTAGAGTAAAATAAACTTTAAGCTGCCTACGTATCCTTTTTATAACATAGAGATCAAGTCATAACGTAGTTCAAATTGTTTTGCTGGACTAGACTTAAAGTTTTCTTTAAGCTGCCTACGTACCCTTTATAATATAGGGATCAAGTCATAACGTAGTTCAACTTTTTTTTTTACATAACGAGATTAAGCATAAAATTTCTTAAGAAATTTGTCACTGATTGGGCTAATTCATAGTCCGTCTTGATCAACGATCTTGTATGTGCCATTTGTATAAACTTCTTCGACAATGTATGGTCCATCCCATTTAGGGTGAACTTATTTTCTGTGTGCCTTGTTGTGATGATCGGTCTTCTTACAACAAGTACTAGATTACCGATTTGAAAGGAGCGAGGTATAACGTGCTTATCAAAAGCTTTGAACATTCTCCCTTGATAACATTCCAGCGCTTGATGAGCCTCTAATCTCTTTTCATCAAGTGCTTCTAACTCTTGAAGACGCAGATTCACATTATCTTTAGTAGTCAGTCCCTTTTGTACTGTCATTCTTAGCAACGAAATTTCCCTTTCGAGAGGAAGGACAGACTCTACACCGTAAATGAGCGAATATGGTGTAACCCCTGTAGGAGTGCGATGAGTAGTTCGATAAGCCCATAATTCCTCACCAATCCTTTCTTGCCAATCCCTCTTAGACTTGTAGACAATTTTCTTCAAAAGATTGCACAACGTTTTGTTAAATGCTTCTGCTAGTCCATTCGCAGCTGTGTTGTACATGGATGACTTGTATTGCTTGAACTTGAATCTTTCACATAACTTGTCTATCATGCTATTGGAGAATTTCCTTCCATTATCTGTCATAATTCGGTGCGAGATACCATATCGATAGATGATGTATGTTTGAATAAAGTCTACCATGTTTTCCTTCTTAGCTTCTCTCAAGGCAATGGCCTCAGCCCACCTTGAAAAATAGTCTGTTGCTGCCAGTATATAAGAATGTCTTGTCAATGATTTTGGTGTAATAGGGCCAACCAGATCGAGTCCTCAAGCCTCGAACGGCTAAGAAGCCACAGTTGGATGAAGAGGCTCTAGAGGCTGGTGTATGAAGTTTGCATGGTATTGACAAGCTTCAAACTTCTTTGCATAGTCCATTGAGTCTTGGATCATCTTAGGCCAGTAGTAGCCCATTATTCTCAGTTGGAGTTGAAGCTTTGGTCCCGATTGATGTGCTCCACAAATACCTACATGTGCTTCCTTTAGAGCTTTTATCGACTCTTCCTTTTCAAGGCATCGATGAAAAAGTCCTTCAAGAGAACGACGATATAAGGTTCCCTTGTAATAAATAAAGTACGCAGCTCTTCTTCGACTTTCTTGCACCTCGACAGAGGAACATAGCTCAAAACTAGGATTTATAGTCTTTTGATCCTTTAAGATCATACTTTTTGTGCTGCTAGTGTATGGCTCACTCTTTTTGGAGTTAAAGGTTCCCGCACTTTCATGTGGTTCTGTGTTTGCAAGTGATTTCAGCTGTGAATTATCTTCTTCTTTTACAAGAAAAGTTTCTGCAGGCAAAACTTCTAAGATATTATCATTCTTTGAATAAAACTTTGCATCTGCAAAGTAAGACTCAGCCTCTGAGAACAGATTAAAGTCAACTTCAACCTTCTTTACACCGTCTTGATAAAATTTGAAGCACTGATGTAGTGTTGAAGTTACTACTCCATTTCCATGAATCCAAGGATGACCTAGTAACAACTTGTAAGTGGTCCTTGAGTCTATGACATGAAACAATGCATTGGTCTTTAGGTCGCTAATTGCAAGTTCTAACTGCATCATGCCTATTGCTCTTTGGCTGCCCTGGTTAAAACCTTGAATTGCGAGCTTACTATTTGAGAGCTCGTCCATCACGATGCCTAATTGCCTCATAGTCAACTTTGGCATTATGTTGACAACTGATCCATTATCAATGAGAATTCGATCGACTCTTTGTTCTCAAACGTATCCAAAAACATACAAGGGTTTATTATGGAGTTTAAATCCCAACAACAAATCCTCATTTGAGAAGTCTATAGACATACAATAAGGAGCTCTCTCATATGTCACAGTCCAAGTACTCAAACTTGATGCTCTTGAATTTATCAATGCATCGATAAGGATGGTTCTGGTCTCTTGAGGAAGTAATAACAGATCCTCCACGTTGAACCTTAAAAGGTCTTTTGAAACTCCCTCCTCTTTTGGTGATTTTGGAGGGAATTATTTCTTCCTCCGTTGTGCCAGAAGCATGACACTCAACGACTTCTTCGACTTCGTCCTGATGATTAGAAAGGAAGCCTTTTGGAAGAAAGTCTGCCAAGGTTACTAAGCGCTGAGGTCGAGAGAAATTCATGTCTTCATTCTCTACGAGCTTAAGCTTCTGAGTCCTTTTCCTTTTTTTATTCTTTTGAGCATTATTTCCTCTTCTATAGTTTCGGTAGGAGCGAGACTCTCTTTGGATCAGAGTCGACTGTCTTTTCTTTTGATGGGTTACAATTGTCCACTCTTCATTGTCTTCTTTGATCGGTCTTTTTCCTCCTTGAGGATCCTCATATGAGACTTCCTGGAAGAATTGGACAACTACAGACTCAAAAGTCCCAAACTGGACCAAGCTTTCCCTTTGCTCAAAACTCAGTCTCGACGAAGGAGCCTTAGATATTATCGTCACTGTAGCATGCCTTGTTTGAGCTACTTCCACCAGATCTAGCTCAATCTTTTTCTCACGAACCAACCTTAGAATTAGCTCCTTCAGCACAAAACATTTCTCTACTGGATGACTGATGACCCGATGATACTTGCAATAGTTGGGATCATCTACCTTTCCTGCTTACTCAGGTCGCTTACATTCTGGCAACTGAATCAGTTGCTTCTCCAGTAGTTGCTCTAGCATGTCTTCGATATATGAATCAGAAAATGGGTAAACTTTCTCCTGCCTTTCTTTTAAAGTCAGACGTTGCCTCTCGCTTCCATCATCCTCCTTCTCAGCTCTCGCTTCCTTTCCTTTAGAGAATTTTAGCGGGATTGTATTTACAGTCATAGATTCTTTCACGGCTCTCTTCACTATCTTTTCCGAACCTTTCATCTCTTTCTTGTCTTTCTTTACTTTAGGAACAGGAAAATCTTTAGTTTCTCTACTGGCGATAATCAACTTCGTATCATGAGCTCGAGTTGCCAATTCTTCAAATGTACAGGGCTTTATCCCCTGTAAAATATAAAGAAATCCCCAATACATGCTTTTGGGTGCATATTTCTACAACCGATAGTTCGGTGAGCCGATCTTTACAGTCAAGACTTAGAGCTCTCCATCGATTGATGTAATCGATGACTGATTCTTCCTTTCTTTGTTTTGTGTTTGTAAGCTCCATCATGCTCACTGTGCGCTTGGTGCTGTAAAAGCGGTTGAGGAACTCCTTTTCAAGTTGTTCCAAGCTGTCAATGCTTTCTGGCTCTAGATCGGTATACCACTCAAAAGCATTTCCTTTCAAGCTTCGAGCAAACTGTCTGATTAGTTGATCTCCTCTTGATCCTGCATTCTCACATGTTTCAATGAAGTGAGCAACGTGTTGTTTCGGATTGCCATTTCCATCAAACTACTAAAATTTTGGAGGCTGGTACCCAAGTGGCATTCTCAAGTTATCAATTCTTTTGGTGTACGGCTTATAGTACATGAAAGAAGTCTGAGACGGACCTTCATACTGAGCTGTAATGAAGTTTGTTACCATATCTTATAATTGTTGAACTAAGAGAGAAGCCACAAAAGTTGATTGTTGTTGTGGTTGATTTTCTTGCACCACGTTCTTCCCTT